>PITA01007228.1:0-93322 GCA_004023965.1 Spilogale gracilis
CATGCCTCCCTCCCTTCTTTCCTCCCTTCCTTCTCCCCCCCTCCCTTCCTCTATGCCCAATGTGGGGTTTGAACTCACGACCATATCAAGTGTAAGATTCTACTTCAGGTCGAAGAAGAAACAAATGGTTGTGGAAGTCCGAGGACTGAGTCTCACTGTTTTGAGTGAGACCTCACTATCACTGGTTTCAGGGCCACCAACAGGAGGAATTCTGTGCTTCCTCTGCCCTGGGGAGATTGCCTGTGTTGCGGGAGGAACTTCTTTCTAATTGCCCAGGCCTGCCTAGGGAAGAGGCAGAACCTCCATTTAAAACAACATTCAAGGAGGGGATCTTCTCTTTCTGTCCTCCACTATCTGATCCATCTTGAATAAGATGGTTTTTTGTTTTTATTCCTGCCAGTGGTTAGAGCACACAGTCCTGCCCTGTGAAATGAATAACAAGTAAGTTATAACAAACTTTCTTTTAAACAAGAAGCAAGGAATGAAATTGCCTAAAACCGGCAAGTGAACGGGTGGGTGCTGAAAATTTGTTTTGCATATATATTTTTATGTATATATTTTCACCATCAGTTTGTATTGCCTGCAAGCCCCCTGATTTGGGGTGGGGGGGGGATGCCTCATGCACCTTGGTGGGTGGTAGTGTTGACTTCCAAATTCGGGAGCTAAAGGGACCAGATCTTCTCTGTCCCTGCTGTGGTCCAGTCAGGGGCAGGCATGTGACCTGGGCTTGACCAATCACACACACTCTCCTGCAGAAGAGATGGAAAGAGGTCTGGTGGTTCCTGGTGGGAGGGCATTTCCAGCTAGTGTCGTTGGAGGGATGCTGACCCTGGTTGGCACCTGCTGCAGCAACTTTGCCGTGATCCTTGCTGTCTGGTCCTCTGGAGCTCTCTCAGTTCTTGCCTCAGTTTCCCATGCCTGTTTCTTCAGCCTCTTGCTGATGCTATGGACCCCGATAGTCTTCCAATAAAATCTCTGTGCTTAGAAGAGCCAGAGTCAATGTCTGTTGCTTGCTAACAGTACTGTGACAGTGTGGAGCCTCCATGTAGGAGAGGCATTCAAAGCCTGGATCATGTACACACACACTGTCTCTTCTGCCCATCACCCCTCCAAGCCCCTGTGGTCTCATGTGCTTATGTGTACACTTGGACCAACCATTGAATTAGACCAGAGAGGATGATTGGTAAGTATTAGGATTTACCTAAAGAAATCATCTGCTGAGGAAACTGGACTCAAGCCCAGATAGGGGATTTGGCTTGCACAAAACGGGCAGATTTAGAAATATGGAGACAGAGAAGAATGTTGAACTGTCCATGTGTGAAAGTAAAATGAGGAATTGAAAAGCCCAGAGCTACAGACTTTTCTTATAAATCTATGGTATGAACCTCATCAGGACAGCAAGGCTGAATCCTGAGGAAGTTCAACTGGTGATGTCTTATAAATTCCCCTAAGGTACACATTCTGTTATAAACTTTTTCTAAAATTGATGCATCGGGTGTGGAATTTAGCTTGAAGGCTGGAGGAAGGGAGTAACATTTATTGAATACCTGTGTGTGCCTTTTATCTTCATTGGCTTACATAATCCCCCCCCCAACATTACAAGGTAGGTATAATATCCTTATTTTATTCAAAGAAACCTGCATAGTTAGAAATCACAAGCTCAAAAGTGGCAGAGCTGGGATTTCAATCCAGGACTTTTAATTCTAATGCTTGTGCTCTTTTCATGAAACGATTCTGCCTCCCAAAGTTGACATGAGGGCAAGAGGGAGAATAAGGACAGAGAAAGCCGACTTTTAGACCTCAGAAAGAAAATCCTTCTTTTATGTAAGTGAGACTCAGGACTGGAGACATGACCAACTGGTTTTTGTCATCGTTGCCCTTACGTAGTCTGGAGGGATTTTGATTGTCTTGGTATCCTAACTCTAAATAACCAAGGAACTTACTTTATGACAAAAGAGACATAGCACTGGGTGTTTGCTGGCAAAATGAGCTGATGTGATTGTATAACCCATCACTCAGAAGCTTGCCAGAACAGTAGAATGACCTTCTAAAGGCTGCTGGGGAGTAGAGTTCTCAAAGTTCAGGGCTCCCATCTTACAGAATGCAGTAAATATAATGTTTCCCCTGTGTCCAGAGCAGGGGAGTGGGAGTAGCCCCATCTCATTTTTAATCTATTATACCTAACAAGCCCCACCTAGAACACTTTGGCTTCCCATCCCTGAAGTCTTGGGTTGGTCGGCTTGGAGATTCCAATTTCCACCAGAGGGCATAGACCTGGTTCCTTTCAAGTTGAAGCTGTAACTATCCCTAGCCATTTGAGCCTCCTCCTGCCACGGAACAAACAACAGATAGAAGGTTACTGTATTGATTGGAGTGACTGATCCTACTTATCAGGGGAAATAGGTTCCCATTACCCAGTGAAGACAAGAGAAACCATATCCAGAACCCAGAAGGCTCACTGGGTCACTTCTTAGCACAGCCATATATAATAATAATGGTTAGTGGAAACCCATGACAATCCCGTCAGTAAGGGGTCAATGAAAGCTGATCTCCAGGAACTGAAGAGTTGACTCATCCCATCCAGTAACAAACTCCAACCAGTGGAGGTGCCAACAGAGAAGGTGGAGTGGTGGTGGAGGGATTGCTGATTTTCATCCCATGAGCAGCAACTGAAGTTTGGATTGGTGCTATTCTCTACTTGATGTCTTCTCTAATTGATTATGATTTTCTTTTTGGGGCTTGGATTTTTGCTGCCTCATTTGAGGGTGTGTTATAATATAGGTTCCAAGTGAAAGTGTGACTCTATTTACCTCTCTTACCATGACATAGCAATTTATGGGACTTTGGATCTCCAGGATGTTGGGGACGAGTTTCTTCATCTGAATGAAGGACAAGATGGATGCTGAGTAGATGCAAAAGGGATCGTTACTTCCAGCATTGTTCCTCTCCCTTCCCATCTAGTCCATCTAGACCCCCTCACCTGGGCTTCCTTGCGTTCTGGTTTTTGGTTGAGTTTGGTCAATGAAAGTTACTGGCAAAAGATGAGAGAGAGAGAGAGAGAGAGAGAGAGAGAGAGAGAGAGAGAGAGAGAAGGATTTCCTCCTCTCTCCCTCTTCTGCACTGTAGGCTTAGCCCTTCCGTGACTTCAGTTCCTACCAGGCGCTGCTCTGCCCTGACTTCAGCTCTGACTGGACTCTGAAATCACTTTCTTCTTCTTGCCCCCAAGACCCAGAGGTGGTAGGAGCTTCCTGCTGCCCTTGACTCTTGTAGACTGCCTAAGTCTATCCATACCTCTGTAACTGATTTCTTCATTAAAGCCTCTTATGTTAAACCATTTGAGCAGAGTTTGGTAACCTGCTGGGCCCCTGTGTGATACAAATTGGGAGCTGATTTCATTTTACTGAAGCATAAAATGATCATTTTATTCATTTTATTGAAGCGGTCTTCATTTTCCCAGAGGCTGTGTAGCGGTGTTTCTTGAAAAAACAAGGGTTCCTACAATATTTAAATCAGTTTAATCTACAAATGTCCAATTTATGTGCAGCCTTACAGGAAGAAGGCAAGCCAGAAATAACATAAAATAAGGGGGAGGGGCACTATTTTAAAAGTCTTTTTTACCTACAAAAGTTAGGAAAGTAGACTTTCCTCCTAGCATCACTTATGGCAAATAACATCATTTTTATAGTTTAAATGAGAAAGTTGATTTCTACAGACATGTGGTAGAATTTAGCTAGAATTTAGGTAGTTATTCTACCTTTTTTTTTTCAATTGCCTGTCATCAAATTGTAATCCTCTGGGATATGCCGTAATCATATTTATTCCATCATTTATTCCTTCTTCAAGCTTTTATTTTGTACTTAGACAAAGTCCTGCCATTGGAGAAACAAATCTGAATGGGGCGCGGCCCTTGCCCACCAGACACAGGCTAAGTGCAGGCAGAGAGCCATGGGTAAATTCATTCCATTTGTTCATTTTCAGTGTCTCCATAAGTAAAAAAAAGAAAAAGAAAAAGAAAAATCCCCTAAAAACAAAAAACAACTTCCATTCATTCAACAAGTATTTGTTGAACGCTAGACACGTCCCAGTGCTAGGTACTGGACTGAAAGGACAACAAACTCTCTAAAATATATGAAACAAAAGAAAAGCAAAACAAAATAGAAAAAAAACAACAACAAACAAAACTGCTTCAGAAAACCAGCACCCCAAAACACATACACAGAGGGTCTCGGCAGTCACGGCATTTATAGTTTAGGAGCTAGTGCAGAGCTGATATGAGGATTAAATGAGATTTTCATGGAGCAGCAGGCATGTAGTAGATGCTTAATAAATGCTAGAGATTATAAGCATCTATTGGGGAAACAGACCTATTGCACTAAAATGGAATGTGTGGTATATCTGTACAAAAGAATAGAGGAGCAGAGAGGAGGAAAGAACTTATTCTGTTACGGGAGAGTGATGGAAGGTTCTAGAGGAGAGGTGACAGCTGAAGAACAAATATCACTTCACTGTAGAAAGGACAAGGGAGGATGACATTCAGGCAAAAGGCAAAGTCGTGTAGGAGTGAGAGAGCCCAGGGTATTTGGGAAAAGCTGTTGACTTAGTGTTGCTGGAACAGAGGCTGCACAGAAGGAGACAGGAAATGAGTCTGGAAGGCAAGTTAGAGCCTGATTGGGAAGACCCTCCTCTACGATACGGAGGGCGCCTTTCGGAAGTGAGGTGAGCATCTTGCATAGTGCTCAACCCTACAGCGCTGGAGACATGTTGGAACCGGTGTGTCTGTCCTTGTGGGTGGGCAGTCTGTGGTCTTGTGCTTTCAAGAGTTTTAAAGGCTGAAGCAGCTTTAGGAACCCCTAAAGTTGGAGAGACCAATGGATCCAGAGAGCTGTTTCACAGTACATTCTCCAAATGTGTTTAAATGGCAGGCCCCTTCTCAGACTTTTCCAGAGAAAGCACACAGATCAGATCATGTGTGACAAAATCACTGTATTTGCAACATAGCAAAAATATAAAATACAACACGAAGATCACCACTACGAGCTTATGGGAATGACAGATGTCAGAGAATTGATGTCAAGTGCTCCCTTAGTTTTCTCCTCTATCTTCCAGAACCAAAGGAAAGGAACAGGAGCCAAACAACAGATCGACAATCCATGAAATAACATTTATCGAGTACATAGAGTGGACCATGTACAGTGCTAGGAGCTGTTGATTCAAAGATGAATAAAATGAGGTCTCTGGTCTGGGAGGAGCTCACAGACTAGTGAAGGAGACAGTTGTGTGTCTGCCTTGTATCAGGCAGGGTGTTGATTTCCATATGTCATCCTGTAATGACCATGAAGCAAGTATAGTCATCCTCATTCTCAGCTGTGAGAACTAAAGTTTCTGGAAGCTGAGATATTTGCCTCACATTTCATAGTTGGGATCTCACTTAGGATCGCTGCAGGGAATAGATGAAACACTCAGATGGGGTATGTGAGAAAGGTTTAGTAAAGGGACAGCTTACAATGGTGTGGGCAGAGAAACCAACAAGAGGTGGTGGGGCAGTGCGGGGACAGGGTTGAGGAGGAACATTCCCACTGCAAGGCTGCGAGGGGCAAGTGGAGGGAGCAGTTCTAGGAACCTGGATTGAGAAGCCGTGGTTGTAGGAGAGGGCCACCAGAGAGGAGCGGTGGCCTGTGGTAAAGGATATGGTGTGAGCTGACAGGGTGGGCATGTGGCCCAGGTGAAGCAGTTCTCCACAGCCCAGCATTGGGAGCTCGGTGAAACCCACCCTGAGAGTTCAAAATGTCACAACTTCTTGTGACCAGAACCGAAGGTACACTGAAGGGACCAGGAGGTTTCAGGCTGGAGGATGTTCTGGGTGTGGCCACAACTTTAGGTACCCCATTTCCTCTTAGGAGATACATTTGAGTTTGTGGTGATGGGATTCTGCCTGAGATGCAGAGACGTGCTGGGACATGCTGGCAGCCATCTTGCTTCCATGAGAGAAGCTGGAGAGAATGCAGTTAACCCAGAGAATAGCTGGCCGAGGATACAGACTAGAGTGACCAACTGATCCCAGACTGCCCTGTGTTTAAAACTTAACATCTGAGGAACCCCCTCAGCCCTGGACAGACTGGGACTGTCTACCTCAAGGACAGAATGATGTATGTCCTGATGACATCATTGGAGCCCTAAGTCCCAGCCCTGCTTCTGGACTTTCACTGGCTTCTGTCTTTTGCAACCAAATGGGTCCTGACTGAGCCAGAAATGGGCAGCTTAGGGGACAGGAGCATTTGTGTCATTTAGACCAGATCGTTAAAATCTTCCAGTACTCCTTGATATCCCCATCTTTAAGATGAGTGGCTGGATGGCTTTTATGTCCTCTCACAGCTCCATAAAGTTTATGCCTCAGTGTCAGCCCAGTCTTGCAACCCCCTCACCCCACCTCTTAACATCAAAACAAAACAAAACAGAGCAAACCTGCTATGCAGAGTGTTCCAAGATTCAAGCAGTGTGCTTGAGCTGATGTTATCATCCCTTGGCACTGTTTTACCTAGATGAAAGTGAGGGCTATTAAAATATCTCCTTGCGACTTTTATGTGGGAAGAGGGCTGGAACACTAGGCATGAAATGGTATTTATTTTTGCTTGTGATACGAAACAGCCGGAGAGTCTTCATGAATCAGGTATGTTGCTCATCGGCAGTGACAGGGCTCGGGGGAGCTTCTGCAGGTGACTTGAGGCAGAATGTGTTCTAAGCCACAGCTCTCTTTGTCTGGGAAGCAGGATTCCTGAGTCCTAGAGTAAGCACTTCATTACTCAGTGGTTAAGAGTTGATTACATTAAAAAAGAGTTGATTACATTAATATTAACATATGTATTCCCGTCACCTGCAGCACGCTTCCGTAGGTATGGGGTTTTATTTGACTAATTTCCATTTATCCTTTAGGTCTTTTATTAAACGTTGTCATGGAGCTTTTACTGGCATACCTAGAACAGCTTGGTATCCGTAGTAATCATGGTGAAACGTGTTAGATATTGGTTGTCAAGCACACCATCTCATCCCCCCTCCCTTTTTGTAACAGCTCCTCCTATCCTTTTGGGGAAAACTCCCCCCTTTTCTGTGTGGTTCTAGCGGAGCTGTTAGTCACTGTGCCCACTTGCCTCTCTATGGGGGTTGTCAGGGAACCAGCCTGGGCCAATCACTGTCCCCACCTCCCACACCTTGTCCTGCACAGTGATTCGTCCATGGATAGGCATTAAGCACGTGACCTAGGTGGAGCCAATCAGAGGCTTCTTTGGAATTGACTTAGAGACATGGCGGGGGGGGGGGGGGGTCCTTGCGATGGGTCTGATAAACAAGAAACGTGTGCATCTAGGGATACCAGAGGCTCTCTTAGCAGCCCTGAGAAAAATGATCAGCATTAAGAGAGAAAGAAGGCAGAGTACAAAGTGAACAGTGATGAGGAGTGGAGTAGGAATGCGAGCCCTCTTTAGAGATAGACTCCAGACACCATAAAACAGACCCTTTCCAACCGTACAGTTCAGTGGTTCTTAGTGTGGTCCCAAGTTGGTGCAACCATCGCTACTATCTAGTTCCAGGACATTTGCATCACCCCAGAAGGAAGCTCTGCCACCTTTAGTGGTCACTCCCAAATACTTCCTCCCCTGCCCCCCAGCAGCTGAAGACCACCCTTCTCCTTTCTGTCGCTGTAGATTTGCCGGTTCTGGACATTTCATCTGAATAGAATCATACCATCTGTGGTCTTTGTGCCTGCCTTCTTTCACTTAGTATAATGTGTTCAAGATTCATCCATATGGTAGCATTTATCTGTACTACACTTCTCTTTATAGCTGAATAATATTCCCTCGGATGCACATACCACATTTTGTTTCTTCAATCATCAGTTGCTATACATTTGGCTTGTTTGGGCTGTTATGAATTATGTTGCTATGAGTTTTTCACCGAATCTCATGCAATTGTAATAAATTATTTCCACGATAATTTGTTAATGTCTGTCTTTCCCATCAGACTATGAATCAATGAGTGCAAAAGAGCTTACACAGTGCCTAATGGTTAGTAGATGTTCAGTGATTATGTAATAAAGGGAAGACATAGGCGTATGATCTCCATTTTATAGACAGGGAAACTGAGGTTTAGGGAGATTAACTTTTCTAAGTCATGCAACTAGTGTGTCCATCACAGTTCTTCATTATAAACAACAGAAGTCAACTCTGGCTGATTTAAGAAAAGGAACTTATGGAAAGCCTGCTGGGGTGTGCACTGAATCACCAGGAAGACCCCGGCTTACAAAATGAGCTGGAACAAGGGAGGCAAGATGGCGGTTGGGACCAGATGCCTGAGAAGCAGCCCAGTGAGGACACGGCTGCCATCCTTGCCTCCCCCCTGGAACAGAGGACATGACTAGCCTAGCACTGCTACCATCACCGGCTCTGGATACCAGACATCGCTGTGACTGCTACGGGCCTCACCAGAAGGTCTTTTCCACTGGCCCTACTTCTTCGCATCACCGGCTTCTGATTGAAATCCACAGGTCCGTCTGACTGGCTATGACTTGCCACAAGGAGAGCCGGGGAGATGAATGTCGGACCTTTTCAGCTTTTTTTTTTTTTTTTTTTTTAAGGCTTTCAAACGTACTTTATTTCTTCAATCATGCCGTATTTTAATGGGTGCAGAGTGCTTTTACTTGGCATCAGTTATGAGTTGGTTTTGAAACAATTCAATATTACACCAACTGGGATGATTACTGATCTCTCCATTCCTTTGGGGTGACTCTGCCAACAGGGGACAGGTTCCATTCTATTCCAATTTGTGTTGCTGTATATGCCCACACAGCAATACAGAAAGCAGCTCCGCTAGCTAATATGGCATTACCATATTTGTCATGGAAATCAGGTGTCCTCTTCTGGTGGCTCCGCCTTGCCATTGTTTGTGGAATGCTTTGAACTTGGAGCCGACTTAGAGCGGTCCTGACCATGGGAAACATCCTGAACCTGAAGACAGAACCGTGCAACTACAGCTGCCGCTTTGCTACAACTTCGTACCAAATCTCCTTGCAAAGAGCCCTGAAAGCCCCTTTCAGCTTTTATAGTGTAGGTGGGGTCTGCCTTACTGCAGGACTCCTAGTGGGGGAGTCTCTGGAATAGGAAGATTTAGTGTTGGGTAGAAAAAAATAACTTTCATAATAGGTGGAGAGCCAGATCTCTCCAAACTGAATATACCGACCGTAGTGGTGCGATAGCTTCTGACAAGATGCCCAGTCCTCTGAACCTTTTGAGTCAGTGAAAGCCTTATTGTGTTGTTTTTCACCTCGTCCCCAATCTCCAAATGTCAGGTGTCAAAACTGTGACAGGTCACCATGTACTGAGGGAGGCCTAGTAATTTCTTATCTATTCTGCACCTTTTATTTTAAAAAGCAAATCCTGCCAAAACACAGTACCCTTTTAAATGTAAGCAGAACTGAATGCCTAAAACGAAGCAAAACCAAACCAAAAACACCTAGAAAAACACGAGGACCTCAGCCTCTGATCTTGTCATGCACATGTGATTGGGAAGTTTCCCTGCCCCTTTAGACCTTGAGAGAAGAGGTCTGACAGCTGTACCTCCTTTCCTCCCTCCGTACCAAAAGGGAGCGTATTGAGAAACATGTGGCTTTTTCCTGGTTACTGTCCCCAGGACTTGTCACGTGGGAACTACCTGTGGCATCTCTTCAACATCCCCTCAAGGGAAGCTAGCCCCAGACCTTCCACTTTGGTGCGCATGGAAACACACTGCTTGCACCATCTGAGAGGCCTCATCCTGAATGAAGCAGTCTTTGAGGAGATCTGTACAAAAATGTACCCACTCTCCTTTGCCCCCCGGGGCACAGAGATAATGAAGTCACGTAGTCATTCACAACCACTAAGGAGGGGCCAACCTCCCTATATTTAAGCCAAGAGACCTCAGATTTGCTGGAACATAAGACAACAAGGCTGTCTCTCCCTGTTACCTTGGGTATTCCAGCTGGGGCGGGGGGGGGGTGCATATCTTAGAGAGAATCCGGTTCCACCCGGACTATTTTACAGAAGTTGGGGCTTGGAGAGGTAAAGCACTTGCTCAAGCCAAACATCGCTCACAAGTGACGGGGCCAAGGGAGAGCTTGGTTCTCTATCTCCAGAACGGAGGTAGTAAAAGTAATAAAATATTCGTTTGCGAATCACAAGTGTGTCATGACAACAAAGAAGAAAATAGATATGGAAATCGTGTTAGACACATATTAGGTAAATCTAGCAGACCCCGAGAAAGTGTGATCTCTCTGCATGTCCATCTTATCGCCTGTGCAATGGGAATAATCTTAGCGGTACTGTGTTATCAGCTTGTGTGACGCTGAGCAACTGAAAACCTGTGAATTGCTCAGGGTAGGACTTGGCACATTGTGTGTGCTCAGCGAATTCTAGTTATTATGTTGGTTTCTTGAATCTGTCACCCAAAGGAAGCTTCAATTAGACCCTGCTCCTTGACTGATCAATTAAAAAGTTGATGAAGTGACTAATTACTCCCCTCCAGATTTTATTGTGGAAATCTATTTAAAAGCTAAGGTCTCACTGTCCTATGTTAATGGGCCCCAGAGACAGTAGGAAAGGCTGATATGGAACTTGAAGAACATGGCTGTGCCATCTTTCTGTACCTGCAGCCTCTGGACATTGTCCCGAGGGGTGAAGTTGCTTCAAATCCTGGCTCTCTCAGTCACTGCCTAGGTGCCCATAGGCCAACCCTTTCCTTTCTTTGACCGTCCAGTTCCTCTACTGTAAGAAGAGGGGGTGAAAAGGCTCTTCTCAGTTCTAGGTGTCTCGATCAAATGTGTAGACATTGGATCTGAGTTTATTGATTTTCTAGAATAGGAGGTGTAGTTTATGCCTGTGGATCCTAGAGTCAGAGGCATGGGTGCAAGTGCTGTCTGTGCGACTGGTAAAATTACATAACCACCCTGTGCCTCAGTTTTCTGATCTTTAAAATGGGGACGATTACAGTATTTCCTTTAAGAGTTGTTGTGAGGATTAAATTGATAGTGCAGAGTGTCTGGTGTCTTATGAGCTCCCAGTTAAGGATTAGCTATAATAATAACAGCCATTGGAAGGTGTTTGTTTCTAAAACTAACTGGTCTTAGCTTCTTTCCACCATGGTCTTAGTCTTTTCCTTTGAAGCCAGGTACCAAGTTTTGGGTAACTGAGAGAGTTCTGGTTGGTTGAAGCCTGGTATACCAAGAGTTGGCTCCCATCCTCTCTTGTGGCTCATGTATATTCATGGATAGAGTTTGCAAGGGGCCTGCTCGGCATCAGATGGTACTTGTCTTGGGCACGTTCATTCTGAGGGAAAGAGCTATGGCTTGTCATGCCATGGCCACCACTCTGAAACCATTAAGGACTCTGGGAGATCCAGCGTGGATAATAGCTTACCAAAAGTGGAAGCAGCTTCTTCAGAAAAAGAAAAAAAAAGATATCTACTATCACATTTTGTCTGAGTACATCAGAGGGTGTATTTTTTCTTGGAGATAAATCAAAAAGAAGCAACTGCCCCATCCACACAAAAGTAATAAAAGGTAATAAAATTTCCTGTGAACAGTCACTTCTGAGTAACCTGGACCCAGAAGACATGGGTTCAAAGTCAAGGGTAGAATGATAGTGGAGGCATCACATAAGAACACAAAGAACACGAAGAACTGGTTATGGATTTATGACATGTTTATGAGGCAGAATATTTGCTTTTTAAAGAGCCTCCTTCCCATAGCTTTGCAAGGAGAGGAAGCTCTAAGGAATGTTTCTCCTTGGCCTCCTAGAGACTGATGGGGGAAAGAGCAGGGAGGAGGCAGAGGGACTGTTTATCTGGTGATGGAAGAGGCAGTGAGCAAGTGATCTAAGTCCCAGCCCCTTTGCATAGAAAGTCAACTCGAGGGTCTTAGGTCAGATTCTGAGCAAGTGGTCCTTCTGGAAGAGAAGTCTTATAGTGAGTCCTGTCTCTAG
Source organism: Spilogale gracilis (assembly GCA_004023965.1). Lineage (NCBI taxonomy): Eukaryota > Metazoa > Chordata > Mammalia > Carnivora > Mephitidae > Spilogale > Spilogale gracilis. Next base: position 12,003 of record PITA01007228.1, read on the forward strand.
GTAGTTCTTGGGTTGCAGGCTGTGGAGTCCTTGGCACACTGACGATGGACCCATTTGTCTTCCATGGCTCTCAGTTCTCCTTCTGCTTCCTTCCCGTGGTCCACTCTGTAACCACCCTGCCCACCTCGCCAGCCATCCAGTACCCTAACAGCACCATCTTCTAGGCCTTCCTTCAATATGTTCTCTGCCCTCACCATCCTCCTACTCATTGAGCCCATCACTCTGTCCCAGATCAATTTTAGTACCTAACTGCGAATGCCACACATTGAACGGTTACTGTGTGCTCATTGCTAGGTGTGCTTTACAAATATTTTCTGAAATCCTTACAAACCCCCTAAAAGTTGGGTATTCCCAGCTCCATTTTTTTTGTATGAGAAAACTGAAGGTTATTTGGTTGCTTGACTCACCCAACGTCTGACAGCTAATTAGAAGCAGAGCCAGAATTTAATCCCAGACCCTTCCTCTCTCTAAGATCTGGACTCTTTACAACTCAGTGTATCAAACTATGTGGCAACCAAGGAATTTTCTCAGAACAAATATATCCTATAGAAGAGAAATGATTGGAGGTGGAGCCATTCCATGGAGAGCAGGGATGGATGCTCATCAAATGTTGACAGACTTTTATTGTGTGTTCACTTCCAAGGTGAATTTTATCTATTAATTAATTCATTGGGGTTGGATTATTTTTGAGCATATACCTTCTCGTTGTAAGCAACTAATCCACCCTCTCTCCCTGGGTTTGCAAAAAGAGAATAATAAGCCCTCCTGGTATGTTGTATTTAGGTGTGTTGTATTTGGAGTGGGTAATTGTGCAAGGTGATGGTATGTGGGAGACCAGTTCCAAGATCATAAGGAACTGATTTCTCATTTATTGAATGACCTAAGAGGGTGTTGCTTTCTTTAAAAACACCAGAATCCAGGTGGGCCTTAGAGGCTCTCCCACCCTGCATCCACCTGGGAAAACATAAAGGGCGCTGGTAAATGTTAAGCCTGGGAAGATACACACGCAGCTGCTCTCATGAGCCAGCCCGGCACACTACCTTTGAAATGGAACATTTATATTCCAACTTCCCAGGTGTTTTGTAAAATTCTTTAGTTCAGTTGCTTTTTATGACAACTCAGAAGGCTCTGATTCTGATGTGACCCCAGACAGTGGATAACTGGGGGATGGTTATTTCTCCTAAAATTTCTTTCTCAGTGGCTGGATTCCCTGAAGGTAAGATTCCTTCTTCAGGTTACACTTCAGGGAGTATCTTTCCCCTGGAACAGAGCCACAAATTGGACTGCAGAGAGGGACTCAGGCCAGGAAATCTGTGCTAGGAATGGGGCTGAGGAAGAGAGGAAATAACCACGGGTCCTTGCAGCTGCCACTCAAAGGAAGAAAGCTGTTCTTCCTTTCTCTCTTACTTCCTCTCCCTCCCTCCATATGGATGTCCTTAACAGGAGCCATGGAGGTCTCCAGTTCCCCCGGAGTATTTGTTAGTGTTCCCAGCAGCGTAAGAAGGAGAGTTGCCAGAAAGGGCCTCTGGTTACACACACATTTCCCATGCACAGTAAGTGACTTGGGGAAATTGTATATGCCTTTGGGCCAAGCTAGGTCAAGTGAGGCCAGGATGTATAAGTATTCTGCTAAGGCATATAAAAGCTAGAAGAGTCTCATGGGTCCCAATCACTTCCATAGAGTCAGAGCATTTGAGAGCTGGGATTCAGGAGACACTCTGTGGCCCTGGGAAGTTGTGACTTGCCCTGCCAGGTATTTTTTGAGTCCATTAGTCTACAGAGTCTATTAGCCAAGGCACTTGGCTGTGAATGAAAGGGACCTGAGGAAGAATTAAAAAGAGGGAATTTACTGACCGATGCACATGAAAAACTCAGGAGTGGCTCTAGGGCTGTGGGCATGGCTTGAGATTCCCTGGGACTCTGTGTCTTTCTCTCCATTTCATATCCTTGCTCACCTCCTTGCTCTTTCAATACCAGGCAGGCTTGTCTTCGTAGTGACAGAGGTAGGCAGGGGCACCTCCCAGCTTTCCTTGACCTCAGAGCTGGTGATCCTAGAAATAAGGGAGAGCATCATTTCCAAAACTGCAACCCAAGTACCAGGAATGACATGATTGACCTGGCTTGGTTCACATGCCCATCTCCTGAAGCGATTGCTCTACCCAGGAGAATTCTGATTGGTACCATCAGAAGCTTGTAAGGATGGGGCTGCCCCATCTGAACCACCTGGACTGCACATGGAGGATGGGGATCCCTCAGAGATGGTGGGCAGGCAAGAAAGCTCCTCTACAGTGAGCAGCTCTGTGCCATCCGCATGGCAGAGCTGAAAGGCCATGACACCTGCTCTCTGAGACCATAGTCTTGTTGGGGGGTGTGGCTTGCCCTCTGCCTTTCTTGCAGGGTGATTGAATTCGGTTGCCTGTGGTAAGCAGAATGATGCTCTCCCAAAGATGTCTATACATCCTACTCCCCAGAAACTACATATATGGAACATTACATGGCAGGAAAATTAAGGTTATAGATTAAATTAAGGTCTAATCAGATGGCCCTGAAATAAGGTCATTATTCTGGATGATTCAGTAGGCCTAATGTAACCATAAAAGTCCTTTATTAAATAGGGGATGAGGGTGGCTAAAAGAGTCAGAACCTTTCTCCCAGCATTGGGAGAAAGACTCTCCTGGCTTGGAAAGTGGAAGGGAGCTATGACCTAAGGAATGTGGATGACCTTTTGAAGCTAGAAAATGCTAGACTTGGATTCTCCCCAAGAGCCTCTGGAAGGGAATCTAGTCCTGCTGATTTTAGTCCAGCACCGTTTTGGACTCCTGACCTCTAAAGCTGTAATATAATAAATTTGTGTGGTTTTAAATCATTATGTTTTTATTAATTAGTTACAGCAGCCATAGGATATTAACACACTGGCCAGAATAAGAAGGCCATTGCTTGGTGTAGGGGGAGCGGCAGTGTGGCAGCTTTGGGACTCTTGGGGAGCAGGCAGTGCCCTCTCTTCTTCATCTCTTCCATCCTGCTCCCTAGATGTGGAGGCGAATGGGACCACCAGGCTGAGGCCATACCCTATAGAAGGTGAAGGTCTGAGCTGGAAGGAGCAGAGCCAGAGAGCAGCCTTGAAATTTCTACCTTTATACTTTGACTTGAGTGAGAAATAAATTTTGATCTTGTTCAAGCCACAGTTATTATGGGTGTTTTCAAAACTCACAGCTGGAGCTAAACCTAATTACTTTGGAGAGAAAAACCATTAATACTGATCTAGTCTCTACAGGGTGAGAACATCTCGAGGGTGTTCCAAGGATGATTTGGGAGTTCCTCCCTGATCCATAACTCTTCCCTGGTGCCCCCAAGGTCTTTTCCATCTGGGGCTGCCATGTTGGCTTTGCAGCCCTCAAAGCCATCCAGTCCCCTCCTTCAGTGTTAGTGCCTGTTCTTCAGCAGCGACCCTAACCAACCCTGATTCAGCTTGACCCTCTGGCTCTCTGAACCCTATGCTGTTTTGGTGAGCACCCATGTCTCAATTCTAGCCCCAGGAAACTCACTCCTACCCTGGCTGGCCTCCCTCACCCTACATCCCACCTACATACAGGTAAATAAGAATGCAAGGTTTAGCTAATAATTGAGGACCTTGTCTCTAGGTCTTTGTGTGTGACTTCAGAGGAGATCATAATTCTATTGGTTAACATTTACTGAGTGCTCACCATGAGACAGAAAATTGACTAGTGCTTTATATTTTAAGTGCATTTACTCCTTAGAATAACACTAGGGGGGAAGTACGAGTGTTATGCTACTTTACAGGCAAAGAAACTGAAGTTGTATTAAGAGAGAAGTTAAATAACTTGTCTGAGGTCATTCAAGTGCCAAATGGCAGAGTCAGTGTATAAACCATGTAGTCTGATTTTGAAGCCCATGCTGTGATACTTTAGGTGCACTGTACACCAAGCCCAGGCACTTTCATCTTCTGAGTAGCACTTTACTCCGCAAAATGTTTAAAGGATCATGATAATGGTTCAGGAAACCAGGCAGGGTTGCCCCATATGGTTATGTGGACAGAACACTGCACAACTCGGGAGGTGCCATTCACATTGCGAGCTATGTTACTTGTAACTCCTGGAGTTGTGCAGTAGACAACCTACACAGCTATATGCGGCCACTCTAAGGCCTTGGGGCTTACATAAACTGATAGCAGAAGGTCACATGGAAATGCCAGGAACTCAGTTGGGGAGCTATTAAAAACTGTGCTTGGGCGTTAGTGTTGAAGGTTAGGAATCAGGGAAACAAGCCAAGGTAATGGGAGATAGGAACGCAGAGGACTCTTGCTGGGGCAGTCTGACAAATCCACTGGATGGTTTCTTTCACTCCCAAACCTGTGCTAGATGATTCTTCATTAATGGGGGAGGAATTAGTTTTGTTGTTATCATAGAAATAATATATGCTTAATTTTTTTGAAGATTTATCTATTTGAGAGAGAGAGCATGTGAGAGGGGTGGGAGGGGCAGATGGAGGGAGAGGGAGACGGAGAGAATTCCAAACAGATTCTCCACTGAGCAGGAAGACTGTCACGGGGCTCAATTCCCACAGCCTCAGGATCACCACCTGAGCCGAAATCAAGAGTTAGACGCTCAACCGACGAGCCTCCCAGGTGCCCCTAACATGCTTTTTGATGGACCTTTGGAAAATACAGAAAAGCTCAAATAAGAAAATAATAGTTATCCATTGTCCCTGACTCAGAAAGAGCCACTGCTAATATTTTGTTATATTTCCTCCATATGTGTGTGTGTAACACACACACACATAATCAAGAAAGAGAAAGAATAACATATTCGTATGTGGTTGATCATACTAAAATATTAACTTGTACTATTTGTATATTTTTCATCCAGTCTTCCAGAATGGTTCAGGTGGGACTGGGCTGACTCTTGCTTGTCCTGGAGCATCTTTAGCACTCCACCTGGCTGCTACCACAAGCTACTGGGCGATTCTTTCCAAAACTAATAGGATTGAAGGGGAGGCATGTGAGCGATTGTTGGGACAGAGAATGCATCCCAGTCGAACCCAGGGGTCTTGAGTGTTGAGGGGCCACCGGAACACGGGCCAGCACACAGAGTCGTAAACCTGTTTGTACACCTGGGTGATAGATAGGTCCTCCTGAAAGAGACCTTTGAGTTGATATGGTCCAGCCTCCTCCCTTGACTTCCTTCCAAGAAGTCAGCATGTCCAAAACTGCAGACTGCAGGCTGAGGGAGGCCGGATTTACCATATACTCTGGAATAAAGGTATGTTCCATGCTTAAAGCAGCATTGTGGTCAAAGGCCGCACACTGTCATCCACTTAGATTCACAAGCACCTTAGCTTCCTCAAGACTATGAGAAGGCCCGCAGCAAAGAAACCTGTTGGAACTGGCTCAGTTCAGTGTTCGCTGAGCTTGTGTGGACAAGGAGCTCTTTACACATTAATCATCGGTCACATCCTAAGGAACATCCTCGGGGAGAGAGAGGCCGTGGTACACTGTCCTGGCTGTCTACGTAGGCCAGAAAGGACACCTGAGGACATAAGCAATGTCACACTGGGTCAGAGCCACAGTCCTTCTAGCCCAGGAATGCACTCTGTGTTGGGGCCACCAAGGAAAGTGTTGCAAGAGTATGTGGCTGCCCTCCACAGAGGCCATGTTTAGAGGCCGGAGACTGGGTACTCCTTACGGGCCTAATAGCTTCATATGACACTGTTGTTCCCAAATGGATTTAAACTTTTGAAAACTTCAAACAGCTTATACTAAAATTCCATGGATGCAAGTTCTTGTGTGTCTTGTACATGGCTGCATCTTTAGTGCCTAGAATGGTGCCTAGTACACAGTAGGCATGCAATAAAGACGTGTAAAATAAATGGGATTAAATTCCCAATTCCTTTTGAGGGCTGCAGAGTTCCTCTGGGTGACCTAAAAGTCTTGAACTTTCCCTTTCTAGGCTCTGACTTACAATTTAGGATTCGGATGAAAATTTTCTTTGAAATTTATGTGTTGAGTGCTTAATGGATGTGGACCCCATACCAGACATGTTCCCAAACAAATAAACTCCTATATAAACTTTCAATAATCCTGTGAAGTATGATCATCTCCATATTCCAGGTGAGGAGGTTGAGGCTAGGAGGCATTAGGTGACTTGCTGAGGTCTTGTTCTAAATTGAGTGGCAATGCTGAGATTTATGACCCCACGGCCAGAGCTGGGTCGAGCTCATTGACCAGAGCCTGGGGTCATCAGAGTGCACATGAGATGCATGAAGAAGAGGCAGGCCCTAGATGAAGACTCCTCCCGGTTATAAAGGAAGCCACTTCCTCTTCTGGAAAGTAGTTTGCAGCAAGGACTGACCATGAAGGTTGTCCTGGGTGCTAAGCAGGGACCCAGGGCCACCTGTCCTGTCTTGTTGTGGAAAATAATTCTGCCCAAGGCAGAGTGACTCTGAGAATTGAGAAACACGAATAGTTCTCAGCTGATTGAACAGCTGAGGCACTAAGCCTGCCCAAGCCGTGGTTACAGCAACACAGGCCCATAACACAGCGGCAAGTCTTCTCGTTGTCCTGTCCCCCCAGCAGGTTGGTATTTCTCCTTCCACTCAGCCCTTTGAATGCCCAGGCATTGATCTTGATCACCCCAGAGTAACTGTTTTTCAGTTTAACTTAACAATGAGAGAAAACCCATTTTAACACCTGGGTGCTCTCTGAAAATGTTCTGTTCCTTTGAGCTTGAGCACAGAGAGGCTAATTAGTTGTTTTTTTTTTTTTTTTTTTTTTTTTTTTTTTTTTTTTTTTTTTTTTTTTACAATTTTATTTATTTGAGAGAGCCCAAGCCGGGGGTGGGGTGGGGTGGGGAGCATCAGAGGGAGAGGGAGAAGCAGATTCCTTGTGGAGGAGGGAGCCTGATGCAGGGCTATATTCCAGGATCCGGGGATCAGGGTCTGAGCCAAAGGCAGATGCTTAACCAACTGAGCCACCCAGGCATGCCCCGAGGGGCTAATTAAACTGTGTTCAAGACAAAGTGTCTAGTTGGATGGGAGGACTGGTGGATGGAAGGTGATTTCTCAGCAGATTCATAGGATATCAGAGTGGGGAGGAAATCATCTGGCTCTTCATCTCACAGAGGAGGAAACACAAGCTCACATCACCATGGCCTGGCGAAGCTGGACTTCACGCTCAAATCACTTGATTTTTAGTGTAGTTTTCTTTAACCTGCAACATTCTGCTGTCTTTTTTTTTTTTTTTTTAAGATTTTATTTATTTGACAGAGAGAAACACAGCCAGAGAGGGAACACAAGCAGGGGGAGTGAGAGAGGGAGAAGCAGGCTTCCCGCCCAGCAGGGAGCCCGATGTGGGACTTGATCCAGGGTCTCCGGGATCATGACCTGAGCCGAAGGCAGTCGCTTAACCAACTGAGCCACCCAGGCGCCCCATCTGCTGTCTTGACTACAAGTGTGGCTCCACCATTCATGCTGTGTGACCTAATGCAAACCTTTTACCTCTTGGTTCTTGGCTCATTTGTAAAATACAGGCAATCCTAGCCACCTACCTCATGGAATGATGCTAAGAAATAAATGAGACTTTGCTTGTAAAGTACTTGCCCAAGTGCTAGGCAAACCTGATTGTTCAGTAAATTAGAGATTTAAAAAATTCTTAACAACCTTGTCATTATCTTTCTGTATTGTTTTTAAAGATTTTATTTATTTATTTGAGAGAGAGATAACAAGAGAGCACAAGTGAGGAAGAGAGGGAGAAGCAGGTTCCCCATTGAGCAGGGAGTCCAATATGGGGCTCAGTCCCAGGACCCTGGGATCATGACCTGAGCCAAAGGCAGAGGCTTAATGGACTGAGCCACCTAAGCACCTCTACCCTCCTGTATTTTAGAACAGCATACTCTCCTAGTTGAGGGGATGGTCTTATGCAAAGGAAGGGGCATCTGTCTGCCTGGCCCTTGTAGCTGGGGAGTGCGGCAAAAGCACATCAGTGATGTTTTTGTTTGGGGCTTTCCTGCCTGTCAGCGTTCATGCTTTGCCAGACAAACATATATTTCTTGTGAAACCCTGGGCATTTCCTGCCACTCAGAAAAGTAACCCAGTGAACCCACTTCCATAAAGGTGACAGTGGTGTTTTACCCTCTCAGAATGCCTGGGAGATAATATTAAATCAAAGTAATTCATTTCAAAGGGGAGAGAATCTTAGATGACAGTGCCTGGTGGATGGGAGAAAGAACTTGGACCTTGGGGCTTGCTCTTCCTGGAGGCCCTGAAGTCAAATGACAGGAGGTAGTCATCTGCTTGGTCCCGATCCAGGGGCCCATCTCACCCTGCTCTCCCCATTCTCCTGGTATGTGACCTGCTCGCACACTAAGGTCTCTGCGTCTGGGAAGCTCATTCTGGGTGGTGGGAGGGAAGGACTGACCCCTCATCTGAGACAAAGCACCTACAGAGGCTGACTGTGTAGCTTGAATCCTATGAGGAGTATTGTCTCCTGACTCCTGCCCTAGTCAGTGCATAGCCTGGGCTCAGGGTTCAAAATTGGAAGCTGGGTCCCACAGGTAAGATTAGCTGAGTAAAAACCTGGTACACTTATTAAAAACCTGGTACACTTCATCTAAGGCAGAGTTTTTAGGAAACCAAAGCAGAGAATACATCACCACAAGAACTGGGAGTATGGATAATCCATTTAAATAGCACACATCAGTGTAATAATTTAATTTGAAATTTGGACCAATACACTTCCTTTGTATAGTAAGGCTCCACCCTGTGCAAGCAGAAATTCAGCAGTGCTCTCGTGTCTTTCCTCTTCTCTACCCCTGTGTCCAGTCCTGTGTGGAGCCCATGATGCCCATCTGAGTATCTCTCAATCTGAATACTTCCTTCCGTCATCGTGGTTAGCACCCCTCCATTGCTGCAGGCTTTGCTGCAGGGTCCCCTGTGTGGCTCTGCTGGGTCCTCCTAGACAGTTCTTATTGCAGTGTCTCCAAATTGTGCACACAATATAACCCATTGTGGGCAGGTGGCAAACATTAGAACTTAGATTTTTATTTATTTTTAATAAAAGAAGGAATAAAACTTTAGGAATAAAGCTTACTGACATTCAACAGATGGATTGACCCTGACCTCTCACCCAATCCTACTGCCAGACAGTTGCATGTCATATTGCGTTCAAGAGGTGCCCGGAGGCTCCAGCTTCTGGCAGGGTTCCGGGAGTATCCCCATGGTTTTCTCTTTGGTTCCCCTGCCCAACTTTATTGAGGTATAGTGGACAAATAAAAATTGTATATATTTAAGATAAACATCTTGATGATTTGAGATACATATACATTGTGAAATACAACAACTAAGGTAATGAAGGTATTCATCGCCTCATATATTTACTATTTTTTGGTGGTGAGAACACTTAGAATTTACTCTTTTGGCAAATTTTAAGTACACAATACAATATTGTTACTAGTAGCACATGCACATTGTCGTACATTAGAGTTCTGGAGCTTACTCATCTTGCATCACTGAAACATTATACACCTTGACCGATATCTCCCCATTTCCTCTGCTGGTAATCACCATTTGATTCTGTTTCTATGGATTGACTATTTTAGATTCCACATATCAGTGAGATCATGCAATATTTGTCTTTCTGCATCTGGTTTATTTCACCCAGCATAATGTCTATTGGGTCCATCCATGTTGTTGCAAATGGTAGGATTTCCTTCTTTTGTAAGGCTGAATCGTATTATGATCTACCTATATTGCTTTTTCTTTCTCCATTCATTCATTCATCAGTGGACATTTGGGTTGTTTCCATATCATGACCATTGTGAATAATGGGGCAATGAACATAGCAATACCTCTTCAGTATCTTATCTTCATTCCTTTTGGATATATACCCCAAAGTGGGACTGCTGCATTATAAGGATCAGTTTTTTTGAGGCATCGCTACACTGTTTTCCATAGTGGCTATCCCAATTGACATCCCCACACATGGTGTACGGGGCTTTCTTTTCACTGCATCCTTGCCAACACTTGTTATCTTTGGTCTTTCTGGCAGGTGTGCGGTGGTATCTCACTGTGGTTTTGATTTGCATTTCTCTGGTGGTTAGTGAAGTTGAACACCTTTTCATACCTGTTGGCCACTTGTATGTCTTCTTTGGAGAAATGCCTGTTCGGGTCCTTTGCCCATGTGCTGTCAATGTGTTGCCATGTGCTGGGCTTGTAGCTTCTCCAGAGGAAACCTGCTTCTGGATTACATTAAGTAGTTTTAATTAAATGATCTTTCAAAAAAATGGACAAGCAACTTAAAAGGATTCCTGTGTCATCTCCGTAGACTGAAGATAATACTAAAGGCAAGCAAGACAGAACCATAAGCTAAGGGCTGAGCTGTTATATCTCCTAGAATCAGTAAGGACAATGATCACTTAATCAAGTCTGACACTAAGTTGCACCCCCCATTCAGAGTGATCAAAAATACCCAATGACATGTAGACAAACATTTATTATTATTGATAATAAACCTCACCCTAAATGTATTATGCTTTGAGATATTAACTTAATGTAGTCATCATCATAATTTTTGATACTTAAAGAAAATCTTTTCCTTGTGGATATTTTCAAACATACACAAAAGAGAAAATATAATAATGAAACTCCATGGGCCTGTTGCTCAGCTTCAAGGATTGCCAGCCTTTTGTTAAGACAGAATTTTAAAAACTATTTTTATCAGGAACTCCCTTTGAAGAATTTTGATATTTGTATGTTTGATCACGTACATGAGCTTTACAGTGTGTAACAAATACTCAATGATAAATTTACATAAATCAAAGGCATATACTCAAAAAGTTTTCACTGGTCAGGATTTTGTAATCAAATATTTAGAGAAGACGGCTTCATGATGCAGTCAGGATGTGTCATCAAATGTTTAGAGAAGACTGCCTCTAGATGCAATCAGTCCTTTTCTACGTACAAATCTCATCATGCTGCTCTAGGCGGCACACCCCTTCATGGCTTCCCATTACTTTTAAGGAAAGCTCTGCAAGGACCCACTTAAGTCTCCTCCCTCCCTCCCTCTCCCTCCTCCTTTGCTCTCTCTCTTCTGGCGCCAATGCCAACCAACAGAGCCAACTTTGCACAGTGCACATACTGGCCTGTGTGTCTTTCTTTTTAAAGGGGGGGAGGGTCAGAGGGAGGGAGAGGATCCTAAGCAGCCTCCGAGCTCAGCGAGGAGCCGTCATGCAGGGCTCTCTCTCACGACCCTGAGATCTTGACTTGAGCCAAAATCAAGAGTCAGATGCTTAACTGACCGCGCCACTTGGCGCCCCTCCCCTGTGTCCTTTTGCCTGAAGCCTTGACACATTCTTCTTCCTCTGCTTCCATTTTCAGCTCCAGTTCCATTTCCTTTGGGAATCCTTTCCTTCCAGCCCAGGTTTCCTGAATGTGATCCATGCTCATGGAATTGACTTCTTTTCCTGCACTTTTCTCTGTCTATAATATGTAACAGACTCATTAAATGGCCATCTAGACTCTAAGTAATGAAAAGACTCCTTTGAGTGGTGGCTAATGTCCGTGTCTCCCCGAGACAAAAATCTCCAGAAGGTTACCTGCCAGGTACCTGATGCAGTGCCCAGGTTCGAAAAGTTGTGGACCAAATGAAGCCTATCTTATGGTGCAGAATTAAAACAGCACAGGGAGAGAGGTGAACCTTCTACACCGCTGGTAGATGAATCATCACTGCAGGAGAAGTTCAACATCCCAAGAGATAAGGAACAGTGCAGGACAACAATCTGAGTTCACAGGCAGTGCGTGGGTAAGTGCCAAAGGAGCACAGTGGATGTCAACTGCATCGACTTCAAAGAGAACACTTTCCATGGGGTGGGCTGGGCTGGCTTCAGACAGTATGATCTTTTGAAATATAAAAGCCACATGTGAACAAACAACACATACTGACATCCTGGAAGCTGCAGTCCTTGCTTGGGATACTGAAAGTATAATTTAATTTTGATTTACAAGAGTCTCCAATTCGACCCTGAAGTCATAATGATAATGTCATCTTCCCAGATCATTGCAGCATGAATGAATCTGCCCTTTTCTCAGGCTCCATATTCATTATGGCCTTGAAGACGGAGCTGTGGTTTATTAGCAGTAACATCTTCCCTTTGGTCTTGCAACAGTTTCTTCCAGTTTGACTTTTGACTGGGCTCTCATATGGTATTTTTTGTGGTTTTGTAAGAAAGGTACTTGTTTTTGTATGGTCTGGTAAATAGAGAACCAACCCTTGGTATTAATTTAGAAGGCTGTAGACTGATTTGTGAAGCCCAGTCTGACATTCATATGATCTGATATTTTTTGCCCAAGGGAGGCTCTGTTTGCCTCTGTTTTAGTTTTGACACACATATGTTTATTTCTCTTTTCTTACTTTTCTGCCTTCATTAGAATATAAGCTTCATGAGAGGAAGGGCCTTCTCTGTTTGGTCTCCATCAAACCTCAGCACCGAGGACAGGGCTTGACATGGAGCAGGCACTCAGTAAACATTGAATGTTTTCAGAATCTCTCAAGCTTCTAAGCAACTTGAGGAGAGAGGACATTTTTTGTTCTATCCCTTTATTTCCTACGATATTGCCTAGTACCACATACTTGTTCATAGTTGATGCTGGGAGGATGTCATAAATGGAGTCAAAGAGAATTCTGCTTAGTTATTTGACCATAGTAGAGGAGAGAAGGAAGAGCAGGTGGGAGAGGGTTGGCTCTAAAATGGGGTATCTACTGTGGAGTCACAGCTCCCTTCTCATTCACTGAGTGACCTTAGGGCAGATCATTGGGTTTTTCAGTCTCAGTTTACTCATCTGAAGAACAGGGTTGTTAACACGAGTAGTCCTCATCCCAGGGCCCTTGTGAGACATTCTGTCTGGGAAGGGCTCTGTAAACAGTGAAATGCCTAGAGTTATGAGTTGTGTGGACTCTGGCCAAGGCAGTTAGGAAATGCTGGAGATTCCCATAGGGATGTGGGCAGTGCCCTTGGCCTTTGGATAGACAGTGGCCTCAGAAGCAGAACCTGCTGGGTCCAGATTTCCAGGTCCCCGTCTCCATAAGCTCCTCTTGTCATCACCTTCCCTTCTACCCTGCTCTTCCCTGTGGCTTTCTCCTCCCGCCCCCACCTCCAGCCTCCCTTTGTGCTGGCTCATCTAGTCTGTCTGAATTGCCAGATGAGATGTAACTTGATAGCCTGAGTTATCTAGAATTACATTCCAGAAATATCACTGTGCTTCCTCAGGGGAGAAAGGAAAACAGGGACCAGGGAAAAAGAGGGCAGAGAGGATACCCTAACTATATTTTACTTTTTCTTTTATGAAATTTAGCCTATGGTTTCTTTTTTTTTTTTTTTTTTTTTTTTTTTTTAGCCTATGGTTTCTTAAAGAAATTTCCCCAATCAATGCCAGCCATGCAGGTAGAATAAGGAGTTTCCTACTGGGTGTGACCTGAGGGGAATTGGAAGGTCCAACCCAGTCTCTATTACTGGACTGAAATTCTCCCCTTACCTGCACTTTTGCACGGGTATAATATATTGAAGATATAGATATTATATTATGTATATTATATTGCAGGTATAATATATTGAAGCCAATATATTTTCACTGAAGATCACAATGAACTGTTATCACTGAGCTGCAGTTAGGGTTTTGTCAGATGCCAAGGGCTTGGAGAACAGAAGACAGAAAAGGCACAGTCAGAAAAGGAAACCTTGAAAGGACAATGTGAACAGGAGCCCAGAGTAGCTGAGCGCTTATGGAGCCTTGGAAAGTGAGCCAAGGCAGGATGGAAAAATGGAGATGGGGTATCAGGAGAAAGGGGTGTAGATTTAGTTGTGCCACAGATCTGGGCCCATTAACTCTCCTCTGCCTTTAAAATTTGAAGCCTCATTGAGTTGGTTCATTGTTTTTTATTAACTAAGGTTAGTGGAAGTATGGTGGTTTGTTTTTTTTTTGCTGAAATTTCAAGGTGCTCCTTATTCTGTCAAAATGGAAACAGTCTTATTGACTTTTTGGGTTTTCATAATAATTTCATTATTATTATATCATAGTTTCATTATTATGAGACAATACAGAGAAGACTGTGAGCTCATCGAGACTAGCACCTGGTGTCTGGGTCTCATGATCCCTCTTTGGGCCCATGGTCCTGCCTCTTGTTCCGGTCTAGGTCGCCTCTATGCCTTGGCTTGAGCTTTTCCCTCTCCCCAGGGGAGCCCTCATGCTCTCTCCATCCATACCTGTTGTAATCCCTCAAAGCTGAGCCCAGACTTTCTCATGAAGTTTCTCATGATTTCTGTGACACATCCCGAACTGTGCTTATGAATTTGCCTGTATGCACCCACCTTATTCTCCTCGTTAGAAGTTAAGAGTGTACTTGCTTTCCACTCTACTCCTGCCCCATCCACCTATGGGGTGAGGAGCAACGCAGACTGGCATACCCATGCTTTGGCCCTCAAAGGTACTTAATAATGTCTATTGACTCGACTGTATGCTGCTGGTACCCAGTGAATTTTTATAGAGATCTCAGAAGCTTTAGAAAGAAAGCATCCCACTTCCTATCTGATTACTGAAACCTCCCTTAAAATTCATCTAAGCCTTTCATTTCACTTCAAGGCAATGTTTATGAAAAGGGCTATCAGGTTTTCAGCTCTCCTAGAAGTATCTGAATTATAGATGAAGCCTCCTAATCACAGAGGTCTTAAGTGTTCTATATTGAACTATATACTGTTTATCTAAAAAGATACACCGTATTTCATACACCGCACTGAGAGGTAATATAGTGTAACATCACTTCTGGGACTAGCCTCTCTGGGTTCCAGTGAGTTACTAATCTGTATAGTTCCTACCACATAAGATGTTGTGAGATTGAAAGTGGTAATAACTGAATTCATAAAAAATTGAGAAGAGCAGTGCTGGCACGTGGTGGGTGCTCAGCAGTGGGATTGGTATTGTTGTAGTGATAGTATTATTATTTTCTGACTAATCTGAATGTGACTATGCTCATTTGGGCAGCCCCTTCTTCCACTCTTTACCCACCATGAGACCAAACTTGGCACCGTACTGGATTCCCTCCTTTAAATAAAATCGAGTCACAAAAGTTTTGGTGAGAAATGCACATTTTACTGGAGATTACTTAGGGAAATCTGGATGAGAAAACTACATACCACCAGCAAAACTTAAAAAAAAAAAACTTTTTAAAAGCATTTCTGTTCTTTCCTGAAAGTTCCTTTCTTAACACTAGCAACCTCATTTCCTCTCTACTCCCTCACTCCCCACAAATATTCTCCCACCCCTTTTGGAATTTGTCCCATTATTTTGACACATCTTTTTCAGGATTCATCCTCCTTGGAAGGCAAGTAATCTTTTCCCTTCTCACATCTAGAGCACTACTTAATGGAAAGTGCTGTTTATTACCTATGTCAGATTGAGTGTGAATGCTGGATACCCAGGGTTCCTGGGTGACCCCAGCCTACAAAACTCATTCAAGTTACCTGCTGAGGCCAGTGGGTTGCTGGGGTCAGTTCTCATTGGCTCATAATGCCAACCGTGTGCATCTCCTCCCAGCTCTGCTGTTACTGACGCCATATTGGTAACTTAAAATTGGCCATGGGAGTATTCATACCATAGAAATAGACAAATGCTATGAACTAGGGCTTTCTGCGGAGAATGGGCTCTTGCCATTGACCAGCACACCACTGCTGCAGCCTCTGACACTACCACTTTCTCTGGCTCTCATGCAAGACCTCAGGGTGCCCTGGCTTGGCTTCCTGCTTCCTAATTCCTGGGATTCTGCAACAGGCAGTGGGGCTAAGTGACTAAGGAGACTTGTTTTCAGTTCTGTATGCTCTACCTCTTCCAGCCATCTTCCCTCCTTCTCTTTCTTCGTCTTACCTCTATTTGTTTTCCCTGGAATTTGAGCTCTTCTTTCCTGGTAAATGAGTCTAGATTATACTTCAGGCCGGGTCAAGGTCTTTCTCTCTCTCTCTTTCTCTCTTTGTTTAGGTTGCCAGCATGTCACACGGCAGGAGTCTTATCAGACATGACACAGAGGGTGCAAGTTTTGATCACAGGAATGGGTAGGTTAGTGTAGTCAGAACCTGCCTGACTACAAAAGATTGGGACTTCTAGGAAGTCATGGTTTTGCTATCTGCTAAGCTCTCACTGCGGGCCATGAGCCAGTGGTTCTCCACTGTAGCTGCACGTTAGAACCCCCCAAAGAGTGAAACACTCCCAGTGCTCAAGTACAACTCCAACCAATGAAATCAGATGGACCCAGGTGTCATTGTGCCTCTTCAGGTCCAGATGTGATTGACTTGCTTTGCCCTCCCTCAGTCTGTGGAGGGCCCAGGCTCCTTTCTGTTACTGGTGATTTTACATCCTGATGGCCACTTCCATTCCTGAAACCCTAACCCTGCCTCTCCTGCTTGGTTAGTGTAGGAATCATCTTACCAGCCTACAGGTCCTTCTCTGTTTCATAACTGTGTCCAAATGCCACTCTCTCAGGGAAGCCCTCCTTGATTCTCCAGGTCAGGTCTTTTTGTTACATATATATGTATGTGTATACACACACACGTATATGTGTGTATACATGTATGCATATATATTATATATTTTTATTTATATATAACATATATCATGTATTTTATTTATTTTTTCTTTTCATTTTCCTGCATGTTTCTTTCATAACAGTTAAACCAGTTTGTAAGTCCACATTTAGTTTGGTATTATTTGATTAATTAGATCATGTACTCCATGAGGGCAGAGATTATGTCTATTTTTTCCCAACACTTAGGCCAAGAGCTTAAACCCTTATGCTTGGCACGCAGTAGGTGCTCAGTGGATGGTTGTTGAATGTTGACAAGGTACGCATGGGAAAGAAGGAGACTGGGCCTCAGGAAGGGGCTGCAACAAGGAACAAAAAGGTCAATCCAGATGTCTTCATCCTGGGTCTCTGGTTCCTTCTCTTTTCTCTGAAGAGCCGCCTTCTGTGCTTCCTACTCTAGTTAGTAAGTAAAAGAAGGTACCAGACAGATGCTTAGTTTATATAATCTCCATTTAAGAGACCAATTCAGACTGAGCTAGACTCCTAGTCCCAGTTCTGAGGTGAAAGAATATGTTGGCTTCAGCTGGTACAGGTGTCCAATCCTGGTCCAGTCAACACTGGTGAGGGGATGTGGTATGGAGTATGCTGGTCAGTGGTGCACCTCAGGAGTCACATAAACTGGGAAGATACCTCACAATATGTTCCCCATAGCCTGTGCTTAGAGCCACTGGCAGAAAACTACAAATGATGCTAAAGAACTGGGAGGAGAGAGAAGAGACAGGTGCCTCAATGAAAGCAATGAATCCCACCAAACAATAGGGGGATGGGTTGTTAGCTTGTCTCCCTGGATCAGACTTTTTGACTCTAATCCCAAGAGCCTGGAAAGGCCAAACATTCCCAAGACTGATTTCCTGGCTGGCTTTGGACATCTCATGCCAGCGGCCGGGAGAAAATCAGATGGACCAGTTCCCAGTCTGCAGAGAGAAGCTGGCTGGCTCCGGAATGGGTTGGCATTATCCAGATCTCCCCTGACTAACATGGAGTTGTTGACAATGAGGGAGGGTAGAAATTCCTAAAACAGAGAGTGAGCCATAAGAGGCATGGAGCTCTCAGGATGAGAGTTGGCTGTGGAATGAGGCAGTGGGCTTCCCTACCACTCTGTGAGTTCTGAGAGGGCAGGGCTCTGTCCCTGTTCCTGATTCTCTAAATGACAACTTATTGAGGCCAAGGGATATAATAGCAGACAGAACACAACCTCTGCCGTCATGGGATATAGTCTAATGGGGGAGACAGAAACAGAACCAAGTCATTGTAGGACAATATGTTTAGTGAATGCTCTGAGAGGAATCAGCTGCTAAGGAGACATATGGATGGGTGAGAAGACTCCCTGGAGGAGGGGATATTTAAGTTGGGACAAAATGAATAGGATTTATCCAGGTGAATGAGGGTCATGGTGGGGAGAGGAGTGAGGAAATAGGATTTCGGGCTAAGGAAATAATATTTACGTAAGCCTAGAGGTGAAAAGAGCGTGGTGTTATCCAGAGATTACAGGCTGTCTGGAGTGCTGACCAGCAGGTGCTCCTGTGGTAGGACTCTGGACGCTGAGCTATTCTCTCATTGTTTCATGGAAGAGAACCTATAAAGGGAAACAGCTCAAATATCATGGGCTTTGATTTCCATGAATGCAGAGCATCGGGGAGTCATAGCCTCTCATTGACTCTCTCTGGGCTGTGACTGCCTCTTCTTTAAATTGCCCCCACAAGGAACGTGAAATCATTTTCAAATGGAAGGGAATATCACTGCTTCTCTTGGGTTCCTCTGAAGTCCTGTGCTTGAGGCTGTACCATCCACACCCTTGGGATGATTGAGCTGTTCAAGGACACTTCTCATGTTCTGCCCCGGTGTGTGCGTGGCCCGCTCAGTCAGTACCCCTGGTGGTAATGATAGCATAGCCTTCTCTCTTCTCCACAACCTGCCAAAGACTACTTCTGATAGTTCTGGAAACACAGGTGTGCAGAGCTTCACTTCTCTGGGTGTGGGGAATATTCCATTCTGCCATTGGTGACTGTAGGTCAGCAGGGTTGGTTGGCAGGGCAGCTGTCTCCTCTCTCCTACTGCTCTGTGTGTGACACCTCTTGAGCCGCAGGACAGACAGAGAGAGGGCCAAGGTGGAAGAAGACGACTTTCTCGGCTCTGAGAGGCACAGTCTTCCTCAAGGCTGAAGGAGTAATTGTGTTCCCTGCTAGAATCTCGTCATCTTCCTGAGCCTCAGTTTCCTTATCTGTAGAACAGGGAGATTAGACAGGTGCTCCTTGACTTGTTGGCCCATTTCCTGCTCGAGAGTCCAGGAGGGCAGAGGCAGCCCAGGCATGGAGAGGGGAGGCACATGGGTTGGTGGGCTGACAGAAGTGCTGTGTGCAGGTCAGGATGGCCTTCAAGTCACAGGGATCAGAGTCATTTAGGGAAACGGAATGCACCCCAGCTGCTCCTTGTAGATGGAGCATGGGCTCTCCAGTTCTCCACGGTCTCCCCTATAGTCCACCCCCCGCCCCCCATGCCTCCTTTGTTCCATCTGGCCTCTGTGGTTGAGGCTCTGCAGTTGACTCTCTGGCTTCCATTTCCTTCCTGATGTCCTTGCCATTCCCTCTCCCAGATTCTTCATGGTCTGACTCTGGGAAAATTTCCAAGCCCTCTGAATCATAATGGCTACCTACATTCGTTGAGTAACTTACACTTATTTTGTCTCACATTGCACTGAGATTTTCCATATTTTGTTTCACTGGGTCCTTATGAAATACCCTCTCCTGTTTTTTTCAGGGCTGGTTTATTTCCAGCACTCACTATCATCTCATTTATTTCTCCTTCTGATGTTTTACCACCCCCTTCCCTCATTGCTTACCCTTACACCATCCTGTTTTATTTTCTTTGTAACATTTATTATGGAATTTATCCTATACATTTCTTTATTGCTTGTCACTCATCCCTAGGATGTAAACTTCCTAAGAGCTGTGACCATGAATATTTTGCTCATCACTGTCCCACCCCACCCCCAGCAGCTAGAAGTGTACCTGCCATATATTAGACATTCATCCACATTTGTTGAATGACTCAATGCTATCATCACTATTTCAAATATGAGCAAATTGAAGCAGAGAGAGGCTGAGTAACAATGGGAGAGCTGGGGTCAAACCCACAGTGCTTGTCTACAAAAGCAGACACCCTTAATCCTGATGCGTTACTGGGCTTGTGGTGGCGAGACCTTTCCCTGCCTGATTTCTTCTTCTGGACTCAAGTGAGCCAGATGGCTTTTCTGCATGGCATGCCACCTAAATGGTGCTGGGCCTTATTTTTCCTACCATGGATCACAATCTCCCAGAGCTGTGCCTCTCATCAATCCCTACCCCCTCTCTGTGTAAATGGTCCCTGAGGAGACCGATCATTTTTTGCCCCAGGCCTGGAAAATATAGGAGCGCCACATCTCTTTCTCCAAAAACCAAGAGGGCTTCAAAGTTAACATCCCTTTGGTTCTCTCCTCCTTAGATACGGTAGTGCCGAGGCTGAATATAAAGGGATTGACATTTGAGTCCTTTAAAAGTATTCTAGAAAGAAGAAAAGGTAAAAACCCACAGCGCATTTTTTCTGGTCATTTTTAGAGGGAAATGTAAAAATAGAAAATCTTGTTCTGCTGAAGAACTATTTAAGGATGAAAGTACAACAGAATCACATATAGAATTGGGGAAAGAAGGCAACCGCAGAACACGAAAGCCCATCCCAATTCTGGGAAGAGTCAGAGGAAAGAGACGTGTCTAGTTCTGTCCTTTCTCATGTTTGGTATTTCTCACATATAAATAAAGAGGAGACTGGAAGAGGAGAGATGGGAGTGAGGAAAGAATGAAGGCTCTCAAAGATACTAAAATCACATTTCTGAATTCCTGACTGCAACCTCAGAAGTGTTTGTGTCTTGGAAAATCCTAGACCTATCCCAGCATTACGAGATCCTACACTGGGACCTCAGAACCCACAAAGGAAGGAAGCTCTGTGTTGCTTGAGCACTTCCCACCAAGTCTCCTATTTTCTATATCCATGAATCCTCTGTCCCCCACACATTCAGGCCTGATACCTGTTTTCTATGAGCCATGCTTGAAACAGACTTCGTTATTTAAAAATCCCATCCCCAGCAAAACATAAAGTCCCTTCAATGAGAGCAAATAAAATCCCAAGGAAGTCTCATTTAGAAATAGAGCCTCCCATGCATTTTTACCCCAGTTTCTCTTTTGCTAGAAAAGTTTCTTTAAAAAAAATTCTCAAGAGGCTATATGGCTTGAAACCAAGACAGGCTGCTCAGTTGTCTTCACTGAAATTCTGCTGGAGAAAGCGGAAGCCTAGCATCTCACTCACTGGCTCAGCAGGATTGCTGGGGGGAATGGGGGGCAGCTGGGGCACAGGCTGTGAGCGACTCATGCTGGTGGCTTGATTCCCCACATAACTTCTTTGAACATTTCTTGAGCTCAAGGAAATACTCTCTTGGGATGAGATTAAGGAAGAGCAGGAAGTTGTTCTTTCTGTCTTGGAATGGGCCTGGAGCCCATGAAGAAGCCACAGGATAAATGGGTCCATCCTCCCCTAAGTTTACTATTTAGGATTTGGGAAATTTATTTGCTTCTTGTTAAAATAAGTGTGTACATATAATATAGAGCAGCAGGCATATCACATGCACTTTTGAGGTGAAAGAAGACTTAAAAACATGGTGTTCTTGTGGTGGGCATTTGAGGCTCTGCCTCTCCCAGGGGTCCCCTGCTTCCCAGGGTTTAGGCTCCTTTGCAGTTCTGGGCCATTGGCCTGTTTGAGAAACATTAACACGGTTGACAACACTGGTGTCTCTGGGGAAAAAGTGTCCACGAGAAGGGGAACTGTTAATGGGTGTTAGATGCAGGGATCTTCCTGGAGTGAGGGAGGGGTCTCCACCTTTTCCAGGCTATAGCCACCAGATATGTAAAACAAACAAACAAACAAACAAAACTATATATATATATATACATATATATATATAGTTATAAAATATATGTAGTTATAAACGAGATGTTTATATTTATATATATTTATAGAGTTTTTTTTCTTCCAGAAAACTGCCTTTGTTCCCACTGCCTGCTCTCTTATGTTGCAATTTGGTTGTTCATATCATTTTCCTGTGGGGACAGCAGTGACAGCCTCTGGCTTTCTTGGCAGTTATATTTCTCACTGTAAATCAGTGGTTCTCAACTGGGGACTTTTATGGCAACATTTGGCAGTAACATTGGCTGTCACATCGTGGGAGGGGTGATCCTGGCATTTGGTGAGTAGAGGCCGGGGACGCTGTGAAGCATCTCACAATGCTCCCACCACACACAACAAAGAATTATCTAGCCCGAACGTCAATAGGTCGATGGTGCCGAGGCTGAGAAGCCTCACTAAATGATAGATGGCTATCTTTCCCTCAGTCTCTCAAAAACTTAGTTAGCTTGGAGGTGCTGCGGACCCTAAACAACTCTTGATGTGACATCATCCTCTCTTTCAGCCCGATTGCATTCACCGATTAGAGCTCTGGGCCTCTCCCTTGTCTCCCTGCACTTCAAATTCTTTCAACTGCCTGTTTTAAAATACTCCCATTTTCCTTCCCTTTAAAAAAATTCAGGAAGTGAAACATGAATACATGTTATAAAGTTTTGGACAACAGATAGGCAACCACTGTCTCATAACTTTGCATTCCCAGAACGCAGATCAGTTTTTGAAAACATTCATAGGATCACACTGTACGATTATGATACTTGCTTGCGTCCTTCATTTATCCTTAAATTCATGACAAGATAGACAGGCTCATTTCATTCTGACTGTTGCACATGGTGGCATTCTCTATTTCTTTATTGATGGGCATTTTGATTGTTTACGATTTTCTGCTATTGTAAACATCTGTGTGAGCATTTTGTCCATATGTCCTTGTGCAAGGATGCGCCTACGCGAATATCCTCGCATGGTTGCAGGTTGAAGGATTTGTATTTGAATTCCTTCGAACTTCCCTACAGGACTTTAAGCCGGTTCATACTCCAGCCAGTGGTGAAGGAGTGGGCTTTTTCCTCACATCCTCAACAACACTGAATTTTCTCAGTCTTTAGAAATGTTGCCAGTCTGACGAGGGAGGAATGGAAGCATGAGGTTGCTATTTCACGGGTAACTGGGGAGCTTTCCTACTCACAGGGCCATTTTCATGCTTCTTGTATTCACAAGCCCTAAGTTCATGATAAAGAATTGGAATTCCTGGTCAGGTCGGACTGCCAAGGATCTAGGTGCTGGGAAGACTAAAAATGTCTGTTAGTTCTCTGACTCCTAAAACAGCCCAGCTCTAGTGAAGCTGGGGCAGGGAAAGAATTTGTCTCTGTGTCTGGACCCTGGGCTCTGGCACGGTCTGGATCTGGCTGGAGCAGGATGACAGATGGGAAGACTTGAGGAGGGTCCCAAACCTCCGGATGGGTGGAAGTAACGTCAAATGTTCTGCCCCCTGGGACATCCCTCCCCATCGAGGGAGAGCTCACACCTGCGACTTAGTTCTTCCTTGTGCACATTCTTGGTGATTCCCCTTTCCTTCAGTCTCTCCACTTAACTGCGCTTGTGTTGTGATGTAGTTAGCCAACTACGTTTTGGCCCCTCATTTTAATGAGGAGCCCTGGGAGTTATTCATCTTTGTGTCTCAAGGCCTCGCACCATGTCTCCTGAGGCTTCTAGCTGCTCCACAACTGGTGTCAGAAGGGGTGTTTTTCTCTCTCCACCTGTGAGAGAGGTGGTTCTCAGAGTGCCTGTTTTGTTTTTGTTTGTTTGTTTGTTTGTTTTTTATCTTTTGAAAGCATACAGATATTGATTAAAAAGATAACATTAATTGTCTGAAAATAGATGCCTATAGGGGTTTTACGAACACCCTCAAAAAAGCATATGGGAAAGGATGGTTGTGGGGACGTGTGTGTATCCATGTACACATGTGTATGGACATTTAGACACATGGATAGACAAACATTTATATGTATGATACATTCTTATAATTTTTGCCCTTTTTATTTTTGTTATAGTAGTCATTCCTATTCCTGATTTAAGATTTCAAATAGTATAGTAGGATATATGGAAAAATTAGGTTTTCTGTTTTCCTCTAAACCTACCCCTCCAGTTCCTGGAGGGGTACACCATCCCACTTTCTGAGACTGATTTTTACAAATTAATGTTATGGCTACAGCCGTAAACCTCTGCCAATACTTATTTTATCAGTCGGACAATATCTCTTGGCATCTTAGCCTGTAGCAGACAGCATGGTTATACTCTCTACTGTTTGCTTCTCCTTCCCCTGCTACGTTTTTGTTTTTTTCAGAGTCACTGCTTGGCGGTTGCCATCCTCACTGCCGCCGGGCTTGGGAAGATGGCCCTCCGAAAGCAGGTGGGCCAAATCATTAGGCCGAAATTTCAGTGGGTTCCCATTTCCCACCCTTCCTGGAGAAGTGGCAAGAAGGTTACTTTTTGTTTGATTTGTTTTACTTCCTGTGGAAGATGATCTAACCCAAAATGCCTTCTTCTTCAGACTGTTGACAAAACCCCAAACTCCACCATCAGACCTGCATGCTCTCAGCGTCATTAAAATACTCCTCCTTATTAATATAATATCACTTACTTGCGCATGTAACCACCTCCTAGTAATGATTATACTCTACTTCCCCTACATAGGCTTTTTAAAATATAAAAACATTTTAAGAGAGGGAGATTTGGCATTTCAAAAAATTTCTAAAAAACCCCTAAAAAGAATGATCAAGAATCACGTTGGCAAATGATACAGATATCAGGTTGAATAAATAGGAGCACCGTGATCATCGGAGACGTGAAAGTATAAAGTTTTAGAGCAATTAACTTTGGGTCTCAAAACAGAATTTCAAGATGCTGACAGATGTTCAAGAGTAGTTATGTTTTGGGGGGTTATTAAGAACCATGTGTCCTTTGGGGACAGAATTGGAGCTGTGAGCTGGAACAATGTGTATAGCAAATGGGGTACACAGGTGCTCTGAGGAAGACCGCCAGGTTAGAGCCCGGCTCTACCACTACTAGCTGTATGATTCGGGGCAGGTTATTCTGCCTCTCTGGGCCTCAGTTTCTGTGTGGGTCTTTGTGAACATAAAGGAAACAATGAGTTTAACAACAGTGCTTGGCACAAAATAAGCCATTATGTTTATAAATGTTGATGTTGCTCTCAATACTTTTGAGGCAAGTAACACCAGCGGTCTATTTTATATATGATTCAGAACAGGCTAGAGCAGACCTGAGGATTCGTTGAAATTGGCTGTATAGTAGTTTAGTGACAAGAGTACTTAAATTACTTATAGGAGCTTTGTTCTAACATTTTTTATTAGTTTGTTGCAAGAAGAAGCCGAGATTAAGAAAAAGATAGCACTATTCACCGAGTGAACAGCAGCCCTATATTTGGTTAGAAAATATATGAATTCCATGATAGGATACACATACCTGTTTCTCAGTGTTAGTTGTGCTCAGGTGCTAGACCTATGAACAAATACACCTGTAACGACCACCAGAATTCAGAAAGCCTAAATGGAATTAATGTCTTGGTAAGTCTTGGCTTGTCATCCCAAACTTTTCAAGTGGTGGAGAACCCAAACACATCCCACATATCCTACTCATTGAAAAGGAATTATTTTGCCACATCCTTTCAGAAACATACCGACCTGAGAGAGTGGCTCTGTGGTAACATCACTCCTGGCCGTGATGGACCCAGGCTAGGAGACTGTGGGGAGGGCATGGGGGAGTTGGAGTGAGAGAAAGGGATTGGAACTGGGTGGGAGAAGAAGAAGACTGCATGCCTGGGAGGCAGGTGGAAGGTAAAGTCTGACGGGGCTGAAAGTAGGGCTTCTTTAATCTCAGAATCAACCAGAGCACTGTAAAGTCAAAAGCAAGATATAGCAGTTCCTATACGATTTGGCATCAGTTCATTTGAATTATTGATCTTGCATTTTACTGTTGTATTTACTTTTTATTGGTCAACAAATTAATAATGACCCATTATAGAAAACTATGGAGAAGTTAGTATAGGGGAAGAGTTAAGATGACAGAGGAGTAGGGGACCCTAAGTTTGTCTGGTCCCTGGAATTCAGCTAGATAGTTATCAAATGATTCTGAACACCTGCGAAAGCAATTGGAGATCTAAGAAAAGAAATGCTGCAATTCTACAAAAGAGAAGTTACTGAAAAAAATTCATAATCCCACGATGTAGACAAATCCTGTCACTTCTTTGATAGTTTCTTTCCAGCCTTTGTTCTAATATAGGAACTTTTATCTGTTTGTGATCAGGTTCTACAAGTGTGGTTTTGCATGCATATCACGAAGAGGTGATAAAGGTATAGGGAAATGTGATGACAAATGTCATCATACCTTTATCACCCTATACCTTTATCACCTCTTTGTGAACTTTATTTTTAATGGCTTCCTAATATTTCATCATGTCAGTGAGACAAGTTTTACTCAGTTATTTCCTTAATGTTGAACATTAAGTTGCTTCCAATTTTTCTTTCCTGGTAAGTTATAAATAGCATTAACATGAATATTTTTATACATAAATTGCTATCTGTATTTCTGATTGCTAGCTTAAAAGATGCTCAGAAGTGGAATTACTGGGTCAAAGGGAATACCAGAGTAATTTTCAGAAAACTCCTACCAATTTATACTCTCGCTGGTTTTTATAAAGCATGGGAATTTTACAGGCTCTATTTATGGGCCTTCTCAGATTCTCAACTCCCAGTTGCATCCGTCCCTCCACAGTCCCTCAGACCTGCTCCTTTCTTCCCTTGCTTTCCCTGCTCTGACTGGGAGTCATACTGGAGTCACTGTCATTCTACAACGTGAAGCTTGGCTACTACTGATTTCTCAAACCTGAGATGATGGTGTATTTTCTCAATTCTCTAAGGACTCCTAGAGGTAGCCAATGAAGAAGGAGTGAGTTAACAACAACAACAACGACGACAAACTCACAAAGCCCTGAAGCTCGCATAGAGTCATCCTAATTTCACAATCTTTCTTTCTTTACTTTCAAGTTCATTTGAGAAGTACTCAAAGGTTAAAAAGAAGAATGGCTGTCTTTCCTCCATTTTTCACTTCTTTCTCTCCTTCCCTCTTTTCCTTCCTTCTTTAATTTATTCATTCACATACTGATTACTGATTAGATGCTGGGCATTCTGCTAGATGCTGAGGTTAAGAGACAGATGAGAGCAGGTATATCACTCAGAGTTCCTAGTTACAGCCCAGAAGCTGACTCTAGCCAAACTTCTCAATACAAGGATGTGTCAGAAAGATACTGGTCACTTCTCAGAGTTGACGGGAAACTGGAGAATGGGGCAGGGACCAACGAAGCCAGGCTGCTAAGAACACAGCCAAGGGCCTACCCCAGAGGCAGTCTGCTGGTTAGAACTCACTGCAGGCACCACTCTGCTGGGCGAGTGGCACCAATGTCTAGATCATGAATAAGCTCGCGTGAACCTGCCTCTTTGCATTCCTCCTTCCAGGTGGAGGCCTCTGATTGGGTGAGGCCAAGTCATGTGGTTATAACTTGAAGGGAGGATATGTCTGGCTTGAGGGGGGTGGAGGCCCTGCTTCTAACTATCTCTTATTCAGTGGAGGATTTTCTCCAAATAAGAAGGGATTATTCAGATTCTGGAAATTACCTCCCTCATCTCCCTCCACACACATGTGAGTAAATGTGAATATCTCAGGTCTTTGCTGTCACGTGACTAGGTGTTTTGTAGGAGAAACAGAAAAGTAAATATATGACTATTACTACAACAGGAGGGACAGGTGCCGCATTTCTCAGTCCAGGTGTGGAAAGAGAAAACTAAACAGGTAAGGGAAAATAAGGAGACAGGGATTGGAGATTCATTGAAAGTAGGAAGTAAGGGAGCACAAAGGAGAATAGACAGGACATCCAGATTTTGGGACTAAGCAAGGCAATGAATGGTGCAGTGATTCAACAAGAGAACCAGGTCTTATTATTTATTTATTTATTTATTTATTTATTTATTTATTTATTTATAAATATTTTATTTATTTGAGAGAGAGAGAGAGAGGGAGGGAGAGAGGGCATGAGAGGGGAGAAGGTTAGAAGGAGAAGCAGACTCCCTGCAGAGCCGGGAGCCTGATGCAGGATTCAGTCCCAGGACTCTAGGAGCATGACCTGAGACGAAGGCAGTGGCTTAACTCACTGAGCCACCCAGGCACCCTATTTTTTAAATTATATTATTTTATTTTTCAGTGTTCCAGGATTCATTGTTTATGCCCCCCCCCCCCGACAGGGAGAAACACAGCCAGAGAGGGAACACAAGCAGGGGGAGTGAGAGAGGGAGAAGCAGGCTTCCTGCTGAGCAGGGAGCCCGATGTGGGACTCCATCCCGGGTCTCTGGGATCATGACCTGAGCCGAAGGCAGTCGCTTAACCAACTGAGCCACCCAGGTGCCCCCTCTATTTTTAATTTTTTAAGGAATCTCCACACTGTTTTCCAAAGTGGCTGCACCAACTTGCATTTCCACCAACAGTGTAAGAGGGTTCGCTTTCTCCGCAGCTTCTCCAACACTTGTTGTTTCCTGTCCTGTTAATTTGGGCCATTCTGACTGGTGAAGGTAGTATCCCAATGTGGTTTTGGTCTGAATTTCCCTGATAGCTAATGATGATGAACATTTTTTCATGTGTCTTAGTCATTTGTATGTCTTCTATGGAGAAGTCTCTGTTCATATCTATCTCCTGCCCATTTTTTGATGTGATGATCTTTTTTTTGGTTGTTGAGTTTGAGGAGTTCTTTATAAATCTTGGATATCAGCTCTTTGTCTGTAGTGTCATTTGAAAACAGGTTTTAAAGGGAAGATTGTGTATTTGGTTTTATACTTGCTGAGTCCAAGAAAGCCCAAATGGAAATGTCTAAAGGCTGCTGGAGGCAGGTTTATTCACTGACTCAACAGGTATTTATTAACCACTGGTTATGTTCCAGGCACTGTTCCAGGTGCTAGAGATGCAGCAGAGAACAAGAGGTGACCATCCTTGCTCCCATGAAACTTACATTCTAGGGGAGCTCAGGTCAAGAGCACAAGAGAACAAAAGGGGTGGATATCTAGATTTGGGGGTTCATCTACACAGGGGTGTTAATAAAAGCCTTGGGCATAGATGAGACAACCTGGAAGGATATAGAATAGAAGAGAAGAGAAGAGGACTTGAGGAGGGAGAAGAGACAGCAAAGGAATATGAGAAGGAGGTACCCTCTTTCACCTGTGGCTTCTCTAGTTCTAAAAGCTGTGGCTGAGATCTGCTTGAAGTATGTTAAGGAGAGACATGCAAGGATCCTGGGGCTTCTAGATGACATCTGGTGTGGGACAGTTTCTTTCAAGTTGCTGTGGCCCCCAGAAGAATTTCAGTATCAGCCTGCTCTCACTCTCTCTCCCTCTTTCCTTCCCCCAAACTGTGTCTTGCAGAGTCAGGCTCCTCATCTCCTCTGCAGCAGTTACTCTGATGTGTAGCAACACTTCATTAATCACAAGTAAAAAACCCTCTTCCTGCCTCAGGAATAACAGTTTTATAAAGTGGCAAGTAGCTGAGGAGGTCCCAACAGAAGATGGCAAAACTTGTGGAATGTGAAGCTGTCTTTATAACCTCCCATTTTGTATTTCTCTTGGCTGCATTCGTATTAACTTATCTCTCTCCATAACCCAGAGTACTTGGTGTACCAGTTCTGGAACTACTGGTATTTATCACTTTCCTGAGAAGTCCCATTACGTAAGTTCTCCTGAAAGAGGACGTTGTCTTGATCTCTTTGACATCCCTGCCTTGGGACTGAGAAATGGACCTAACCTTCCCCTTTGCAACCATTCAGACTTCAGGCATCTTAAAACTGAAAAGGTATTTGGGGGTTGTATTAGTCAAGGCTCTCTAGAGAAACAGAAACCAATAGGATGTATACACACACACACACACACACACACACACACACACTTTTTTTTTTTTTTTTTTTTTAAAGAATTGACTCCTGCAATTGTGGAAGCCTGGTGAGTCCAGAATGAATCTGCCGGGTAGACTAGAAGGCTGGAGACTCAGGGATGAGATGTAGTTCAAGTCCAGAGGCTGTCTGCTGGCAGAATTCCCTCTTGCCCAGGGGATGTCGATCTTTGTCTATTTGGACCTTCAACTGATTGGATGAGGCCCACCTACATGAAGGTGGGCGATATGCTTTATTCAAAGTCCACAGGTTAAATGCCCAAAATGCCCTTACAGAAACATCCAGAATAATGTTTCACCATGCACTTGGGAACTGTGGCCTGCCCAGCCAAGTTGACACATAAAATTAACCACTATAGGAGTCACTGAGTGTAACCTCCTTACATGATGGATGGGGAAGTTGGGTGCAGAGGAGCACAATGATGTGTTTGGAGTTATGCAGCACTTCAGGGGAGGGGCGCAGATGGAGATGTAGGCCTCCTGCCTGCAGTCCTGCCCTCTTCCAGTGAGCCCGTCACCAGGGAATCTCTGCCCTGGGGCTAGGGGGAAACCCAGCACACAAGGAGATTGCTCATTGCTTTGGCAGTGAATAAAGGCAGTCTCACCACAGCATCATTGCAATGTGCTGGACTGGCTTGTTTCTAGAGTTGCGGCATACATTTTACCGGAGAGCTCTTTGGGAAGCTCAGTGTGTGCCTTTTGGGATCCTTCAGCTCAGTCCAAATGCCAGGAAACTAAGCAGCTGAAACCTGACAGAGTTTTTCTGGAATGAATGCCTTAGTCAAACCATATATCCCCTCTATAATGTCTATCCCACTGTCAACCTTCCTTCCTTTCTTTATTTTTTAGAGATTAAAGTTTTTTTATTCATTTGAGAATGAGTGCAAGAACAAGGAGGAGAGGCAGAGAGAGAAGCAGGCTCCCCAGTGAGCAGGGAGTCCAATGAGGGGCTCGATCCCAGGACTCCGGGATCATCATCTGAGCTGAAGGCACCTGCTTAACTGACTGAGCCACCCAGGTACCCCTACCTTATGTTCAAGGGGGAATTTTATAGTACAGTTTTGAGCCATATACCTGGATACATACTTGTTGCGAGATGAACAATGTAACATCAGTCTTGACTTTCAACCCACATTGGGAGGACAGGGTGTGGTTCTTTACCATGGTCCTGACTCATCTCCTGAACAGTGAATCTAAGTTCTGCCTCTTTTTCCATGTAACCTAACCAAGCACCTGCTTCCCTACCAGAACCTGTGATTCTCCCCCCAACCCTGGGAGTATACCAAATCAGAAGGAATCATAAGTCATAGAGGGTGAATGGACTGAGAACTACAGGTTCTGTCTATCCCTTTGCAGAAGAGCTGAACATAGAAGCAACAACAACTGTGTGATTTAATGATAATAATAGTCACCTTTCATTGAGAAGCCACTAGGTGCCAGCCACTGCTCTAAGCAATTTTCTATGCATTTGTTCATAAGTTTATATTTCTCATTTGCCTTCATGGAGAGTTATGAAACCTGGTTCTCAGAATCAAGAGAAGTTTTTGTTGTTGCTTTTTTCACTGAAGCAGAGCAGAATGCCCAGGATACAACCAAGAATGTTGTTAATATAACATATGAGAAATAGGAGGCATGGGGTTGGCCGAGGAGGCTATAAATATAGTATTGTACTGGAGGAATCACTGAGAAGGATTTTCTGAGCCATGCAGGGTGAAAAACCCTTTATTTGCTGATTGTACTGGCATCCTTTGTAGAAGAGGATCCTATGCAAAATAATAGAGAGACTCAATTTTAATGTGTATGGCTTGGTCCAAAGTAGTAACACTCATAAAGCCCTTTTAGTACTCAGAGATATGGCTCCCTGCTCCGAGACTTGGAGGGAACAGTTATGGGAGCATGGAGTAAATGCACCAATAAATAATATCACTGAGTCAATTAGGGATGTTTTGGGCTACTAAAGCATTTATTATCTCCCTTAGGAACTCTGGAGGAAAGCATTCTAATGTTGTTTTTCAGCTCTAGGGTCTCATCAAGGATCTAGGATCATTTAACATTTTGCTTCTCTATCTTTGGCTTTTGAACATCGCCTTCATGCTCAGCACTTCATGGTCACAACACGGCTACTATAGATCTGGGCATGACATCTGAATTCAAAGGAGGAAGATAAGAGAAAGAGTATGTGTGTGCATGTGTAGGGTGGGAATACTTATGTGTGTTATCTCATGGCTGTCCCCTTTATAGGAAAGCAAAAATTTTTCCAGAAGCCTCCCAGATGACTTCTCTTAATTTCTTGCTGGCCCGGATTTGTCCATTGGTCAAATGAATATTCCCAGGCATAGGAGGGGATGGGAAAGTGAGTATCTGGCAGAGGATTAGGATCATCATAACTATATCAGATCAATTTTAATTCATGGTTTGGGGCAGGCATGGTGCTTTCTTGAACAAAACTGGGGTTCTGATAACAAGGAAGAGGGGCATCTGTGGGGGGTATTTTGCATAATAATAGCTAGCTAGCATCATCTCATGAAATCCTCACAATGCATCGGGAATTATTCCTATCCCCATTTCACAGAAGGAAGCTGAGAGTTAGAAAGGTGGTGATTTGTCCAAGGTCACGTAGGATATTGGGGTTTTCCTTATGAGGGTGTCTTCATGCTCTTGAAGGCCAGCCCTTAAACTTCCTCTGTGCTCCTCTTAGTGCCTGTGGAGTTTGACAAGCCCTCACTGACAGCTACTGGTTAAATAATGGAATGATGGCATTATCCATTTAAGGTAAGAGGGTCATGAATTGGGATCTTATACTGGGAATATGGGATCAGCAGACTTCTGTTTCACTGGAGAGAGAAGTAAGTTGCTTCCCTGGAGGAAGCTTGCCTGGACTTCACAGAAATAACCAGACAAGAACCTTCCTCGGGAAGGGGTTTCTGGCCATAAGCAGAGGCTCTGAGAGAAGCTCAGTAGATCCTGAAGCCTTTCTGTATTTACTGCTGCTGACTTCCCCAGAGGTCCCTATGGTGGGAGGACAATCTCCAGGTGTGATCAACAACTCTGCAGAGTTTCTGTTTAATATGAAGGAAATTGTCATGTAGGAGAGGAATTGACTTCTTCTGGGTCCTTCCTGAGAAGAGAATTAGAATCAATTAGAATTAGAACCAACTTTTTAAGAAGAACATTTTATTGGTCAAGACGTATAGATTCTCGCAGCAGAAAGATCTGATTTTGGATTTTGTTGTTGGGAGGATGAAGTGAAAAAACGCATGTAAGGTGCTTAGGACAGTGCGAGAATGTAAATGCTCCCTGTCTTGAATCAAATTAAGGTTGTCCAAGTATAGAATAGGACACAAATGAGACTGAGATCTCCTTAATACTCAAGTACGCCAACATTCAGCCCATTATTATAAGAGCAACAGCACCAATGACAACAACAACCCAGTCGGCCAACATTTATTGAGTACTTATTCTATTTTTTTTTAAAGATTTTATTTATTTATTTGACACAGAGAGAGATCAGAGAGGCAGGCAGAGAGAGAGGAGGAAGCAGGCTCCCTGCTGAGCAGAGAGCCCGATGCAGGCCTCGATCTCAGGACTCTGAGATCATGACCTGAGCCGAAGGCAGAGGCTTTAATCCACTGAGCCACCCAGGCGCCCAATTGAATACTTATTCTAAGCAACGCTGTCTTTTACTGAATATTTATTTTGTGCCAGGGATCATGTTTTTGATTTTACACGATCTTTCTCACTGGGTTCTTTACGGCAATTCCAGGAAGTAGATACCAGGGTTATACCTATTATATAGATGAGAAGACTGAGGTTGAAAGAGGCTAAGAAACCTGGCCAAAGTCAGCTGACCATGGAGGTGGGCTTTTGATCTGTCTCTTGGCGTGGCTGTGTTATTAATCAGCAGCACACATGGTTCTCTGAAACGGACCCTTAGTTGGATAAGGATTGCAAGAGATAGTGGTTCCCAGGCGTTCCTATGTCTTATCAGTTAATTCTGTCAAACACCAGGAGCCTATCATGACAGATCCCTAAAGCCCAGTTTCCCCAAGGACTATCATATCTTTATAGATATTAAAAAATACATTTAAAAGTAGATAAACTACTATGCCTTGGTGGAGTAAACTCTATTGCTATAACCTTAAAACACAAATGAAAAGAATTTCGTTGGCAGTTGAAGATGATAGTAAGAGGGGATGTGAAGTTCACTGCTGTCTGTGCTCCTCCTTGCCCAGCAGCCACCACCTGCAGCTCCTCCCCAGGTTATATCCAGCTGGCAAAGCTCCAGCTCTCCTCTGATTCTTTACCTGCATCAAGCCACTGAACAAGGCAGGAGAAAAGCCCTCAATATGTTGAACAACCTCTCCTGAAGTCGAGGACCATAATTTTTAAGAGTGCCCTCCATCATACATAGCCCTTCTACCGCATTTCTCTGGTCAATTTCCGTCCCATTCACCCAGAGGGCTATTTTGTCACTTTCACCTGCAATCTTGAACACTCCCTCTCTTACTCTCACTCTGGTTGAGAGAATAGAAACAGCTGCAAGAGAACTTCCTCTTCCCTTCCCTTCCAAACCTATGACATCCTGGTCATTGCCCCCATGTGCTCTGCCTTTGCTCCCTGTCGTTCTTGCTTCTTGGCCAAAGCGCAGCCTTGCACTCATGCATTCACATCTGCTCCCATCACCTTCTCCAGAGCTTAGCCTTCCCAACCAGTACCTCTTCCTTCTGGATCACCACATTTCCCCTTTCCTTGGATGATTTCCTTCATCATACAGATACACCATATGCATACCATCTTCAAAAAGAAAAACAAAGGTATCTCCTTTGACTCCTTGTCTATTTCCTGCTACATTTCTAGTCTTCCCTGAAAAAAAAGTCATGGGAAATTTTCTGTATACCTTCACAGCCTGCATTTCTTCAGTTCTCATTCTCTTTTCCCCCGTGGAGGAGATAGGTTATTGCCAAATAGAGGGTGAATGATCATGTCACTTATATAGTGGGAAGAGCGATGGAAAAATAGAAGTGATGGAGTTGGGTTAGCTTAGCCTGAGTGGTCCCAGAGGCCCCACGAAGCAGTGAATTCTGGCAGTAACCCATTCAGGGATGGCCCAGGATGTGTCCAGTCATAATCATGCTTGAGAAAGGTTTTTGTTTAATGCATCTTTCTCTTTTCTTTTTTAAATGGTGAGATATAGTACGCACAACTTCTTAGAATCCCTCTACAACATATGCGCCTGTGTGTGTGCCCGCGCACACACACATAATTTAAATAATAATTAGAAAACAAACCTTTATGTAACTGAATCCAGGTCAAAAAATAAGACATTGCCAGCATCCCTGACTCACCCCCTATACCTGTACCTGCAATATAGCCCTCCCTCTCAGGCTGATTGCTATCTGTTTTTTTTCATAATAATTTCCTTGGTTTTCTTTCTGAGTTTTATCACTTAGGCATGAACCTTTTAAACACTACAGTTCGGTTTTTCCTGTTTTTAAATTTTATACAAGTTGAGTTTCCTTCCTTCCGGTCTTATTTAACCACTTAGCATTTATATTTGTGGTGTTTTTCCATGTTGTCTCTAATAGTTTATTCATTTTTATTGCATCCTATCAATACATCTCAGTCTCTTATCTATTCTACTATTGGGTTGTTTTCAGTTTGGGGCCATTATGAACATTCTTGTATGTTTATGGTACGTGTATGCTGGATTTCCTCTACGGTACACATATGCTGGTTTTCCTCTATGGTACACGTATGCTGGATTTCCTCTACGCTACACGTATACTGGATTTCCTCTACGGTACACATATGCTGGATTTCCTCTACGGTAGATCTTAGAAACGGAATTGCTGCTGGATGATGTGCTATGTGAATCCACAGCTTTGCTAGTAATACAAACTTTCCTCCACTCTTTCTGTCTTAAAACTGCTCTTTAAAAAAAATATTTTATTTATTAATTTGACAGAGAGCAAGATCACAGGTAGGCAGAGAGGCAGGCAGAGAGAAGGGGGAAGCAGGCCCCCCCGCTGAGCAGAGAGCCCGATGTGGGACTCGATCCCAGGACCCTGAGATCATGACCTGAGCCGAAGGCAGAGGCTTAACCCTCTGAGCCACCCAGGCGCCCAAAACTGCTCTTTTTTTTTTTTTTTTTAAAGATTTTATTTATTTGACAGAGAGAAACACAGCCAGAGAGGGAATACAAGCAGGGGGAATGAAAGAGGGAGAAGAGGGAGAAGCAGGCCTCCCGCCGAGCAGGGAGCCCGATGTGGGGCTCGATCAACTGAGCCACCCAGGTACCCCAAAGATTTTATTTTATGTTTGTGTGAAAATGTCTCAATTTTTAATGATGGAAAGGAATTTACAAAATTTTAGAAACCCTACCCAGGCCAAAATATATATATTTTGGCCAAGAGCCTCTTTGAAAGAACTGGAAGAAGGAGACAAAGATGTGCTTTGACAGGTAGGAAGAGAACCAGGAGATTTTAGTATCATGAAAATCAAGGGAGGGGCACCTGGGTGGCCCAGTTGGTTAAGTGACTGCCTTCGGCTCAGGTCATGATCCCGGAGACCCGGGATCGAGCCCCACATCAGGCTCCCTGCTCGGCAGGAAGCCTGCTTCTCCCTCTCTCACTCCCCCTGCTTGTGTTCCCTCTCTGGCTGTGTTTCTCTCTGTCGAATAAATAAAATCTTAAAAAAAAAAAAGAAAAAATCAAGAGAATGGGGAGTTTCTAGGAGGAGGCAGTGAGTAACAGTCAAACATGGGAGGGAGATTGAGTCAGTTAAGGCCTGAAGAATGGCCAATGGCTCTCATTTTCAGGGGGACACTGGAGATTGAAGAAAAAATGGGTTCAGTGGCATTTGGGACATGCAGAATCCAGACTGCAGTGTGTTTATGGGTAAATGGGTATCAACATAAAGAAGGCATCAAAATGTCTGTATCCGAATGTTTTAGCTGTAAACAAGAGAACCTTATTTAAAATGCCTTTAAAAATTAAGGGTACCTATTAACTCTTATAACAAAGTCCTCAGAAGGGATCGTTTATGGATTGTTAATTCAGTGGCTTCATGTTGTTATCACAGACCCAGATTTTGTCCATCTTCTGGTTTTGCCGTTAGTGCCTGTCACTCAGTCCAACTGACATTCACATCCTAAGATGGACATCAATTTCAGAAAGCACATCCATGTTCACCAATAGTCACAGGCAGAAATGCTGTATCTCTTCCTTGTGTGTCTTTTTAGGAGCTAAGATATTTTTTTCCATAAGCCACCCCTGCCCTAGCGGACTCCCCTCTATCTCATAGGTCAAAATTATGGCATGTGCCCATGGCTAAAACAAAACTGACAAGGGCCATAAGATACCTTTGGACAAATCCCGACTCCTGGCTTGGACTTGACTCCCCTGCCATATGAGCAGGGGAGGTGAACATGGCTGATGTGTAGATGGGTCCTCTCTGGGTCCTCATAGGACCTTCAAGAGTCAGTGCCCTATTCCAAGGAAATGCTTTTCAGAGCCAATGCTGAGCTTGGGAGGAGCTGTTTTGAGGTAGAGTTGGGAATACTCTTTTGTCTACCTTAGCTCACACCATTCATGGTGGTAGGGTGGCCTTCTTTGCCTTTTCATTAGGCTAATTCCTGGAGACTTAGCGTAAGCAAATGGCCCATTTTCTTTCATTTAAGAACTGGCTTTTACAGCCCATACCCACATGTGTTTTATCTCCTTGAATTGTCTGAATGGTGGTGTTCTGATTAAAATATTCTTCCCACTGATTCATTCTTGGTTGGTGGGTGGGTGGGGGGAGGGTATGTCTACCACTAAGAAGGTCAGATCCAGCCAAGTAAGATGTGCTTGTTCTTTCCCAAACTTACAAAGGGAAATGAAAAGCTAAGGACAACTATTTTGGGCGAGCCAGTCTCTGAATCCTAGTTCACAAGGAAGAGAAAGGATTCTTCTTCTTCTTTTCTTTTTTTCTAAAGAATGAATTGGTCCCAGGTGCTTTCCACATTTTTGAAACTTGCTAAATAATTTCTCTGCTACTGACAGAGCCACCCTGTTATTTTAGCTTAGAAGCTTCCTTACCTTCCTTAGATTTGGAACTAATCTCCAGTAGCAGTGTTTTTTCTTTGCTCTCTGACTGGGAACATTTGTTTTAAAATTCATACCTATGAATCCTAGATCACTTGCATCCTGAACCCCAGGTCACCTGCACCCTGAGTCCCAGACCACCTGTACACTGAACCCCAGGTCATCTGTACTGTAAACCCCAGATCACCTACACCCTGAACCCTAGACCACCTGCACCGTGAGCCCCAGATCATCTGCACCCTGAACCCCAGATCACCTGTATCCTGAATCCCAGGTGAAAGTGATCATCACAATAAATGTAATTAACATTCATCACCTTACACAGTTA
The DNA here is from genome assembly GCA_004023965.1 of Spilogale gracilis. Lineage (NCBI taxonomy): Eukaryota > Metazoa > Chordata > Mammalia > Carnivora > Mephitidae > Spilogale > Spilogale gracilis. The sequence continues at coordinate 50,035 of PITA01007228.1, forward strand.
CACAGTTTTCATTTTCTTGTGATGAAAACTTTTAAGGTCTACACTGTTAGCAAATTTCAAATAGACAGTGCGGTATTAACTATAGTTGCTGTGCTTTAAGTTACATCTCCATGATTTATTTATTTATTTTTAAATTTAGAGAGACTGCCACTGTTTTCTGTCTCATGAAGGATCACAAGGATTGTCCTCTTATTTATGTGAATGCACAGCTAGTGGACCCACTCGGTCCAAAGAGCAGAATGTAGCAAGACACTTAAGCAAAAGCCATCTTTCCCCTAGGACGCAGAGGTCTGGGGGAAGTGGTGAGAGACCTATTTGAGGAATTTGTGGGGCCCTCAGGGATGGAAGGAACTGGGATCCCAACTTCTGAAGTCTTGAGACTGTAAGTTAGGGGGCTCTTTCAGGGTAGACCGAGATGGCTCTGATTAAAGCTTATGATAGGCAAGGGAAGGGGCAACATGATTTTTGAAATAAAATTATCTCAAGCAACGGGGCACCTAGGCTGGGCCTCCAGCTACACAGGATCTGAGGACTGGTGGGGGTGGACTGGGCCTGCATTGTCTGTGCCGGACGTTTCTTCAGACCAAGCAACCTGAGCTGACCTGAGCTTAGGCTTTGGAGAACAGTGGCTTAGCAGAAGTATGGAAAGCACAGAGAGGCACCTGCTCAGAGGGCAGCCCTGTAGGGTGGGCAGCATCTGAGTGCAGTCCTGTGACAGCACACAAGCACCATCTGCTCAGCTGTGGGGGCCGCATGGTCCACAGCAACACCGGAAGGAGTGGGAAGTGGAGGGACCAGCTTCAGTTCTTGCTTGATATGGAAAAAGGATGGATTCTGCCAGCAGGATTCTGCCTCCCCTCTCGCCCAACTCCTTTGGATGATGACGTCACCAGAGTCATGTCCTGAAGAATGAGATAACAAACTTTCTGCCAATCTTGGCATGTGGGGGGGCTGAGTTACTAATTGGAAAAGTAAAAGCAAATGAGGGCATTTGACCCTAAACTGACGAAGCAAGTTATACTGCAGAGAGATATGCATATTTATAATTACCTGCTTCTGTGTCTTTTCCCTCCACTAGGCTAAAAGTTTGGGAAGGCAGAAATCACGTCATTTACCTCTCTGAATCCCAGCACCCAGTGTCCCGCTTGCCCCTTAATAGGCACTACATAAATGTTTGTAGGCCTGAGATTAATTAATAAATGGCTAGCTTGATTTTTGCAGATTTAAAGCCAGTGTATTTTAGGACTGGGGATGATAACGTAGGAATGTACCACCTGTGTGGCAGGTATCTGTAGGTCCTACAGAGAATACAGAGGTGGACAAGCACCAGTTTGTCAACACAGACTTTGCTTTTTGAAGTATGATGAGACCTATTGTAACAAATCAAATTAAGTATTATGGACTGCAGCAGGGACTTAGGGAAGCTTCCAAAGCTATTTTGATCAAAGCATTATAGGATGAATCTAATTTATTTCCTTTTTTAAAAAAAAAGATTTTATTTATTTATTTGACAGAGAGAGAGGTCACAAGTAGGCAGAGAGGCAGGCAGGGAGAGGGGAGGTAGCAGGCTCCCATGTGAGCAGAGAGCCTGATGCGGGCCTTGATCCCAAGACCCTGAGATCATGATCTGAGCTGAAGGCAGAGGCTTTAACCCACTGAGCCACCCAGGTGCCCAGACGAACCATTTTAACACATGGCGATGATGGGCATTTCAGGCAAGGAAATGGCCAGGCAAAGGCATGAAGGTATTATTTTTCAGAAGTAGTTAAAGTGAAGGATGAGGGGTACCTGGATGGCTCAGTGAGTTAAACATCTGCTTTTAGCTCAGGTCATGATCCTAGAGTGTTTGGATTGAGCCCTGCATTGGGCTCCCTGCTCAGTGGGGAGTCTGCTTCTCCCTTTCCCTCTGCCTCTGCCTCTTCCCCTAGCTTGTGCTCTCTCTTGCTCACTCTCTCTCCTAAATAAATAAAATCAGCTGGGAGAGAGGCTAGAATATCTGTCAGAAAAAGAGAAAAGAGGGTGTATGAATCAAGATAGGCCAAGTTTTGCCATAGTAAAGAACAACAAACCCCAAATCTAATGGCTTACAATAACAAATCTTCCTTTAAAAAATTATTTATTTATTTGAGAGAGAGAGAACATGTGAGAGAGAGTACAATCAAAGACAAGGAGCACAGAGGAAGAAGCAGACTCCCTGCTGAGCAGGTTGCTGATTCGGGGCTTGATTCCAGGACCCCAAGATCATGACGGGACCTGAAGGCAGACACTTAACCGACTAAGCCACCCAGGTGCCCCAGGTTTATTTCTCACCCATGTTACAGATCTACTGTGGATCACCTGGAGGCTTGACGTCTCCTGCATCTCGAGATGATGGAGAAGTCACCAGTTTGAGCATAGAAATCCAATGAGGCAGAAGGGAAGGAAACCCTGGAGAGTCTCTCTGGGAATGTCTGCAGGGACACATCACTTCTGGTTACATCTGATTGTCTGGAACTGGTCACATGACTCTACTGCCCACAAGGGGGCCAGGAAGTACATTCCTGCCATGAACCCAGAAGGTGGAGAGCCAGAAATATCTGGTGAGCACACTAATGTTTACCCCAGATGGCAAGATGGAACCCACTTGAGAAGGTAGGATCATGGGCCTGCAGTTCATTCTCCGTTGGTGGGTGGTGATGGTGGCAGTTTTGTGTGTGGCGAGGAGGGCTGGGTTACAAGTACATGTGGGGGAAAGGGAGGCTCATCTCTCTTCTTAATTTTTAACTTTGAAAGATTTTATAGTTCCTTATTATGTTATATTTTGTACCAATAGTTAACCAATACACCTGACTTGGTTTTCCTCATCACAGCCTTTCCTCATCTGAACTTACACAGTATTTTCAGCGTCCCCTGCCTCTGTTCCCTCATCCCTCCCCCCACTTCCTTTCATCCTTCCTCCCACTATTTATTCAAACAAACCTTTTATTTTGGAATAATTTTAGATTTATAGGAAAGTTGTAAAGATAGTACAGAGAATTCCCATATACCCTTCACCCAGTTTCAGTTCCCCTAATGTCATCTTCCAATTCTGTGAGACTTCTTTAGGTTTTAAACCTCTTGAGGACTACATCCTGCCTGACATAATATTTCTCTGGTGTTTCTCAGAGAACTGTGGCTAGTGGTGGTCTTGGCTTGAAGGCTTAAGCAAGTTTTCTGTTGATTGAAGACATGACTGGGCTTGTCCAGAGGCTAGGAAGGCCAGTCTTCCACAGGTCTATGAGTAGGAGGGTTTGAGGGGCCCTTTGGGAATGAGAGAGAGGGAGGTGGAGGTGACCAAACAGTTGGTTTAAAGTTCACTGGTTGGTGTTGGAAGGAAGGAGGCTTCTGAGCTCAGCAGGAAGTGTGTGGTTCAAGAGCTGTCTCTCTCTGGCTCTTTGACCAAGGGGAGGGGAGGTGATTACATGACAGAGTCAGAATCTGACCTTGTGAAGAACAGTGAGCAGAAAGGCTGTAGTCCCCTGTGAAGCAGAACTCAGTGGGGCACGCAAGCGGTGTGGGTGAGAAGACATCTTGCATTTGAGAAGCAAAAGGAGGGGGTGGCCTGAGCAGAGGGCCAGACCAGCCTGCATTTGTATGGAGCAGGGGTTCTAGGGCCATTGCTTTGGCAAGAGACAGACCCTATATGAGAGCTCAGAAGACAACATTCTCTAGCTCACGTGAGCATGTTCTTGAGGACAGTCTGTGAAAGAGCTGGCTGGAGGTGGTAGATTTAAGGAGTCACAAAATCCCTCCCCCCATAGTCTGTGTTCTTATTGTCATTGAGACCCTGCCAACCTGGGCAAATATGAGTGACATGCATGTTGGGCTCTGGATACTTGTTAAATATTGTTGACTCATTGCCTGTCACCCTCTCAAGTAAGGGAAAGTCCCCAGAGGTCAAGGCTCAAAGAGATGAGTGTTTTCTTAGCTTGGGATCCTTAAAGATCCAAGTCACCCCCCTGAGACAGCTGTGCACCTGAAGTCCAATATTAGACACCAGTGGTCTGACCCCAAGGCTCTCTTGCTGAGAAGGGGGCTTTCATGCGCAAAGGGAACACCAGACCACCCAAAGGAGGAGCTCGGGAAGTGGGGAGATTTGATGAAAACCATCCTCGGGAATGAAAACAGAGATCCAGAGCTTCCAGGGGCTTTTAGGGACTATCCCAGAGACGAGTCAGGCTAAGAGCCTAAGAACTGGGTGGAATTCTATGTATTTTAGGAAGTATCTGTATTGCTGTCTGTTGCTTAGTAAAGCTGTGGATTTGTCTTTGGAGCAGCAAGGGGTTGGGACACAAACCTATTCTCAGGGGAAGGAAAACCTGTAGGGTTAGCTGTGGAGCAACAGTGTGAAAGAAATAAGTCCCTGGGCCTGAGCAGGAAACGCTGGGTCGGTTCAAGAACTGACCTTGAGGGTCTTCCTTCCTTGCTGGAGGATGGCTGTGTTGATCTGCGGCAACTCTATTAGAGTCAGAGCCCCAGTCTCTACTCCTATTCATTCTGATGAGTTCTGCCATTTTGGTCAAGGGCATCACCATCTCCTGGTATCACAGACTAGAAAACTGAGTTGCTTTTGGGATGTGCCCTTCAGTACATAATAAATTTGTACTGAGGGCCGAATCTTCTGTGTACTGTTCTGGGTGCTTTATGGGTATTTTTGTATTACTCGTCATAATAATCCGGTGAGATTGGTATATTACTCTTACATTATTACAAGTTTACAGATGATGAAACTAATGCTAACAGATTAGGTAGTTGATTCAATCTTAAAACTACCATGTCTGACATCAGAACTCACGTTCTCTCCACAATCCCTCTGCTGATTTTTAGTGTTCACTGTCTTTTTCATCCTCTGAGATCAACGTTTCTCCAGAATGGGCTCTATAGCTACATGCCCCAGAATCACCTAGACTACTGTTGGAAAGGGTCACTGATGGAATCCAGACCCATGGAATCAGTCTCTGGAAGTGGAGTCCAACCTTGCCTATGTAGCAAGTTCTGTGGGTGACTCTGGTGTCATTCATGCTTATGTTCCCTTCCTGTGGCCAGTGTCCATCTCTGAGACTGGTTCGATTTCTAGGATTGATTTTAAAATTTTTGCCAAGTGCTCTGTTTGCTGCTGGAAGGGAAGAACGAAACAGATGAGCCATGGGTTGGCACTCGAGGGGTGGCCCTATGTGAGAACACACGGAACAGGAGTGGCAGGGTCACCGAGAGAAGCCACTGGTCCACGGGGTGATGGCTTCCGTACCATCTGGAGACCATCTTTGCTAACTATCATCACTGTTTAGAGAAGATGTGGCACAAGCTCCCGTTGGGCTTTGGGGACTCTTGCAGAGCGAACTTTGGTCCACAGATGTGACTACTGAAGTCAGCTGTGGCCATTTATTGTTTACTCTCTGTCAGCCATGATGCAGGCACAAAGTGCTTCACGTGTATTACCTCACAAGGCTGTGAGGTACATATTAATGCTTTCTCATTGGCTTGATATAGAAACTGAGATTTGGAGAAAAAAATTAAGTCACTTGTTTAAGATCACATAACTCATAGGTATTAGAGTCCGAATTCAAATCCAGCCCATGGTACATAATGTTTCGTAGCTATTTGGGCTTTAGGATACCAAGTCTTGGGCCCGGGGAGGTCAATTGTCTCCTCATAGTTCTGGCTCAATGGATCATCTGAACTTTCAGCTATTTGGCGCTTATGTTTTGTTGAGCCTGAGGCTCTGCTATGTGCTGTGGGGACCCCACAGGGTAAGACGAGTTATTTTCTCCCAGAGACTCACAGTGTAATTAAGAAAATAACCCATTTGCAAGAAATTGTAATTACCCAAATGAGCTGGCTGGGAGTTTTGCCTGGGTGTGTGATGGGGTGTGTGTGTGTGTGTGTGTGTGTGTGTGTGTGTGTGTGTGTGAGTGTGCATGTATGCAATGGGAGAGAAGGTATGAGAAGAGAAGAAGGCAGCGCTTTTGGGGGAAGAGAAGTGATGTAGCTCTAAGACCTGGTTCAGAGAACGGGAAACTGAAGGTCCTCCCTGGCTGGTAGATAAGAGGATTCTGTATGTGGGGATGATGTTCAAAGTCAAGTGGCAGCACGTTAGAATATCTGGGGAGCTTTTAAAAATGCCAACGCCTGGGCCCTGCCTAAAGAGATTGGTTTAATTTGGCCAAGCAGGGTATTAGAGATGGACAAATAGTTTTTAGAAGTCTCCTTTGTGATATTAATGAAATCTGGACTGAGAAGTGGGCAAATCCACACTTTTCCAGCATCTCCTGGGCTCTCCTGTGTTTTGAATCCAAGCCACAGCTCTTTCAACAGACTTCTTGGTGCTGGGCCTCCTTGTTCTCCCTTTCGTGTGACTGAGCGGTCAGATGACCACGTATATGCCTACAAGGAGAGGCCACCACCTGTTGCTGTAAATCTAGTGCAATTTCATCATCCCCCTGCTGCATGTGTTTCCAGTACATCTGGATGGGTAATCTGTTGTTTTTTGCTTTGTAGCTACTTGTGTAGTCACAAGGGGATTTGTGCTGTGGGACTGCTGGGGCTTTTGCCCTCTAAATATAGGTTGGGTGAGTTTATTTATAGGAAATTATGATGATTGCCTTTGATTGTTATTGACCAGAGCAGGTTTTCTCATGTCTCATCTGTCCTTAATTTATTGTTGGGGAAAGACTTTTGAATAAATCACTTTGGTAAAGGCCCAATAAATTCTAACTGGTTTAGAGAATTCTCCTATGTGGGGGCTTCATTGAGGTCAGAGGGAATGGTCAGAAATCCCCCCCACAAGCAATTAGAAAGTTGGAAGGTCTGGGAGAAAAGAGCTTTGTTGATGTATTTAACAATGCATGAAGGCGGTGGTCTTAATTTTGGCTGCACACTAGAATCTTCCAGGGAGCTTAAAAGTCAAAAACAAAGACAACAAAACCCCCACATCTCAGGCTGTACTCTGGAACCATTGAATAGGAGTCTCTGGAACATGGGACCTGACATCAATATTTTTTAAAGCCTCAGATGATTTTGATGTGCAGTCAAGGTTAATAAGCACTGTGTGAGGGGATAAGATAGGCTTAATAAATAAGAAGGTGACCCAGTAAGCTGTAAGGAAGAAAGGAGAGCAAGAAGTCAAGGTTAAGAGACAAGGTCACATACAGCAGCTTTGGAATCTAAGAGTTAAGTCCAGCCAGCTCCAAGAACTCAGCTTAGCCTTAAGAAACTGATGGCCAATCTCCAAACATCCTTGCAATCCCCAGCTCATGAGCCATTTGCATCACGAGGCTCAGGGCCCATGTGAGGGCTGATGATGAGAGCAACACTACACTTCTTCTGTGCCTCTTGGCCCAGGGAGGAGGGGTGAGGGGACTTCAAGATCACTCTGATTCCCTATGCAGCCAATCATCCCAATGGATGACTGCCAAAGAGTGTTAGGAAAGTGCAGGGGGTGGGGAGGGCATGATTGCTTTTTGGGGGTATGGCTGAGAGAGCCCTGGCAGAGGGATCAAGGGACACAGACAAGACGCAAATCCATCATCCAAGTCCTAGCGAACAGGTGTGTTCTGTTTGTAAGCAACCACCCAGGGACACTTTGAAAAGATGTTTTATTTTGAGCGAAGGTACAAAGGAATTGCAAGATTCCCCTACAAAGAACTCCCACAGCATTAGTTCAGATTCATTATGAACTTGTAACCACATATATGTTATCACTCCCCCTCTTTGTCTAGATATATATGTATTTCTCTGAGTCTTTGCCCCTAAACACTTTAGCACATATTTCCTACGAACAAGGATGTTTTATTATGGAAAAATATAAAAATTAATAATAAAAAGGCCATTTTCTCACATAACCACAGAACTGTGGGACTAAACAAAGACCCACCAAATGAGAAAAGGAAAGGCTATTTATTCTGAACTGGCTACAGCTAGAGAATCGACCACCATCACTCGAATCTTGGCAGAGACTCAAAGTCAGGCAGAGGCAGGGGAAAGCTCTACAGGGGAGGAGAGGGAAGGCTCCCAGTGTGCTGACTGGAGGCTGTTGGCACGAGGAAGCTGGAGGTGGGCTAACTAGACAGGGGGATCCATGTGCTTGGTCAAGGGTACAAGTCAATGTTTGACTTTCCCTGGTCCTAAGTTGGAAGCAGGGACAAAAACCCGGGAAGCTGTCGGTTATGAATCAAGTCCTAGCTATTTGGGGCCAACTGTTACAGAGGTTATTGTTAGGTTTCCTGGATCGTCGCAGTAGATACCGACCTTGCTTGCTGCAAGTCTGACTTATAGGGCTGTTTATTGTAGATAAGGGGTTGATTTCCTGGGCATGTTGCTGCAAGCTGTTGGTCAGACTTCTGTTTTTATACATGGTCTGGCCACTGTCTGTATGCATATTCAGTCTTGCAATATGATGATCAACTTCAGATTTAACTTTGGGGTAAAATGCTGCTATCTAGAAAACGTTCCATATTCAGATCTTGTCAGTTGCCCTCATCTTGTCCTTTATGGCAATTTCCCCTCCTGATCCAAAATGCACCAGAAGATGATGCCTTGCATTTAGTGGTCATGCCTCTTTAATCCTTTTTAATCTGGAACAGCCCCTCAGCTCTTTTTTTTATCTTTCCTGACTCTGACTTTTGGGAAGCGACCAGGCTGGTTGTTCTGTGGTGGGGAGACCCCCGGAGACATGCGTACACCCCAGCTGGCTGTGAGGACTGTCCACAGCCAGGGTCCCTCTGGCTCTGGCTCCTCCGCCCTGGCCTAGAGACTCTGGGGGTTGTTTGGGTGGGCACAGCTCAGGTAACCAGATCATCAGCCGTTTAGTGAGGGTGCGGAAAGTCACATCTCCATGCAGGGCAGAGGAGAAGCTTGTAAGCTTGTAAACAGAGAGCGGTACCCACGGTCGTGCCCTTTAACAGCTAATCCTCTGCGAGGCCAAGAGCGTTTGTGAAATATGTTTTGGTTCTGTTTGCGGGAATATGTTCCTTCATTAGCTCAGTCTCCCGCTGCACTTTGCACACGTAGACACCGGATTTCCCTCCTTCTTACCTCTCTCCTCTGTCTCCTCCCTGCTCCAGTTTCCCATCTCTGCACAGATGCCAGAAACATTTTCCAGGCCCCAAGGGGAGATGGTCAGGGTTGCTGTCCCTGCAGGGTGGGGGACAGTGGCAGCCATTTGTTCCAGGACCGTTGAAATTGGCCTGTGTTTTTTAAGAACATCAGGGACACAGAGAAGGTTTTGTTTGGGGCCCGAATAACTTTGGGGGCAGGCGTGCCACTCTGAAAACATTCACCCCTCAGTCACTCCAAGCTGCTGTCAAAGAGTGATTTCTGGATCTGTCAACAGCCTGGATCGTAGTTAAAATTCCCTCTATCTTCATCCCTGCTAATACACTGAGCAATAACAAGCTTTTATTTATGGGGAATTGGACTAAAATAAGTGTGCTCTGTGTAGCAATAAGAGTGTGGTCTTTGGTCTTTGGCTGTTTGGCTTAACCCTTTCTTTGCCACCTCGCCATGCGTCCTTGGGCGAAGTGCTTAGCGTCAGGTTCCTCAGCAGTGGAAGTGGGCGGAAGAAGTTGTGGGTTCACAGTGAGGATTAAATGTCATGATAAATGACAGCATTTAGCGCAGTGGTTGGCAAATAATAGGCACTCATCGATTGTTAAGCATCACCATGACTTTGCTTGTCGGTTAAGCAGAAAGGTAAAACCCATTTGCTAGAACTCATTTTCCACGGCCGTGTGGAGAGAAAGTTTCGCTGTCACTCAGGTATGAATTTAGATCCTGGCTGTGCCCATCACTCGCTGGGTGATGTTGAGCAAGTGACACTTCCTTGAGGCTCAGTGTCTCCTGCATGGAATGAGAACTGTGTCTTCTTTGAAAACTGATCACGTCTAACAAGAGAACCCAGTACAGTGCCGAGTGAAGAATGGATGCCAGCAGAGGAAAAAAATGGGAAATGGGAAAAAATAGTTTTTTTTGTCCCTTGTCCGTGACTTCCTTTTCTTGTTGTGCCTCCGGAATGGGGGTCCAGAGTCTGATGCTTTCTCCTGATCTGGCAGGGGCCTCCCACTACATTCCTCTCCTTCCTTGAGAAACCCCCATCTTCTAGGTCATTCCCTCCTAATCACCCTACTTAAATTACTGATCTTTTGTGGCGTCCTCTAGGACCGGTGAGAAAATAGAGAGGCTAAACCAGGAAGCTCATTTGAGCTAAGGGGTAAGTGGCTAACAGTGGATTAATGCCCCCCCCACCCCCAAGAGAATTTATAGAGGTCTTTAATCTTGGAACCCTATCCATTTTAGGATAAGATCATTTTCAGAGTTTATATTCCTCATTTTCCTGTGAAGGTGAAGACCCCAGAGTTAGCAGCAGAACCAGGGGCAGAAGTCAGGTCTTCTGATTTCTAGTCCAGATTTCTCCCTGTGGGAACAGAGTCATGATGAGAATCTTGGGTTTCCAGGTAGCTGAGCTGGGAAAGGGGCTTTGGTCAGCTGGACTGACACAGTGCCTCCTTGTCTAGGATGAGCCAGGGCCAAAGGCTGTGATGTGCCTTGAATGTGAACCACCCACCAAAATGTGCCACAGAATCAGCCAGTAATAGCTTGGAGGGGGCAAGTTTCAGATTTCCATTTTTTAATTTAATTTTTGAGGTGGTTTTATTTTCTGGATTAGAAAAAAAAAGCCTTTTGTTCATTTGCACTAGGAAAAATAAATAGATTCTAAGTTACAGGAAAGGTCATTTTTATTCCCAACTCCAAACATATTTAATTACACTCTCATTAAGAAAGAGATCTCCACTCCCCAGTAACTGAGTTTTTCTCGGCGGCCATAGGTGGCTTGCTGTAACTCCTATGGTCCTCTAAGCATGCCTGGCAGACAGAAGGGGCCATGCACTGGTTTAAACCATCTCAACTCACAGCCAGCGAGCCTGAAGCTTCAACCGCTAGGTCCCCTGAGGGATTGCTTCTTTGAGGGCCCTGTGAAGTGCAAACCTGAAACCTGGTAATAAAATCATCACTATTATTAGTATGGTGGTGAGGCGTGGGAAGGGTCCAGAGGGAATGGAGGTTGGGAGGGCTATGTTTTGATGGAAGGGGTGGCTTGGATAGAAGAAGACTGAAGAAAGAGGAGCAAACACTTCTAGAGCTTAAGTTATTTCCTGAATGAGCCACTTCTGGGCAGGAAACCTTAGTTTGGGGAACAGCTGAGGAATGAAAGGGCCATATGGAGAGTGAAGGCAAAGGAAGGAGAGAGGTATTACTAAGAACAGAGTTGAGAGAAGTTGCTGAGGTGCATTTCACCTCCTTTCTGAGTTGGCTGGCTTTGCCCACCTAGTTGGAGGCTCTAGGCTTGTCACGCTGAGATCTCTCAGATGCTTCCTTACACAGTATTTGCCTTTTTGGGCTGGCTGTGGGAAGAGGTGAAGAGTCCACCAACTCTGTGCAATGCAGAGATATTTTCCCCTCTCTTTTTCTTGTTCCCAAATAAACCTTCAAGCAAGAAAGAACACACAGACCTTGACCCGATTCATGTCTAACCAAAGCAAGACTGTGGGAGTCCAGTGCCTATAAATCAGCTTTCCTCTCTGAATGCCTAAAAAAAAAAAAAAAACTTCCCTAAGGCAGTTGCCTCAGCCAGAGTTCACACACTCTGACCAGCCCTTTGAAATTCTGTCTACAGATAATGGCAGTCAAAGCCGGCCTGTCTTACTGAGAGAATCCCGTTGGCTGTGATATAATCCAGAAGAATCCCCAAGGTGGCTGATGAAATTTGCCTTTCGGAGGAAAAAATTTAACAAGGACTATACCACATTTCACATTGTAGTTTAAAGATGGCTTTAATCTTGCAACCCTAGGTATCTCGGGATGTTACTGCTAGGAAGAGGATTGTCTTCAAGTTCACTGTAAGAAGTGAACTGGGGGTTAATGAGGATTCAAGCACCATCTCTTCTACTGAACTTTTTATTGACATGGACTTTTCTTACCCTCAAGGTCCAATCAGATTTCAGGCTACAAATAGCTAATACTGGATTGTCTGGGACTCAAGGCAAGGCCAGTTTGGGAACCCGGGTGAGGGAAAGTCTAAGTATATGTGTGTTTTGTTCTCTAAGTTGTGTATTTAAATCATTGTTTTAGTCCATGATATCAGAATCACCTAGGATGCTTGCTAAAAATATTTGCTTGAAATATTCATAGGCTCTGCCCAATCTGGCTGGTTCAGAAATTTGGGGGAAAGGTGGTAGCCTAGAACTTTACATTTTACACAATTTCTTCATGTGAGTTTAATGCACACCAAAGGTTGCTCTTCTTTTCTTTCGTTTTTTTTTTTTAGATTTTATTTATTTGGCAGAGAGAAACATAGCCATAGAGGGAACACAAGCAGGGGGAGTGAGAGAAGGAGAAGCAGGCTTCCCCTCCGAGCAGGGAGCCGGATATGGGACTTGAACCCGGGTCTCCGGGATCATGACCTGAGCCGAAGGCAGTCGCTTAACCAACTGAGCCACCCAGGCGCCCCTCAAAGTTTGCTCTCAATGAGACTCAGCTCCTAGAATTTCCATTGCCTATTTATCTCCAACCTAAATTTCAAATTCTGGTTGGGGGAGAAAGACTGATTGGCTTCATGTTCTAATGGTATGTTTCTGAATAACAAATTACTCCAAAACTTATGGCTTAAACAACAGTTCTATCTCATGATGTATAAGTTAGGAATTTAGGCAGGGCCCAGCTGGTGGAGCTGATAGGGGGCTGAAGGATCCACTTCCAGATGGTGCATTCCCATGGCTAGCAGGTTGTTCCAAGTTGTCAGCTAGGAGTTTAACCAGATCATCAATGGAGAGACTTCAGTTTCTTTCACATGGGCCTCTCCATGGGACTGTTTGGCTTCCCCACAATACAGTAGCCGGGCTCTAAGAGCAAACACTCTGAGGGACTAAAATGGAAGTTGCAAGCATCTTCTGACATAGCGTTAGATGTCAGACAGCATCAGTGTACCACATACTGTCAAGCAAGAAATTCATAACTACTAACCCAGATTCAAGGATAGACAAAACACACTTCTCCGCCTCAAAGTGAGGAGCATGCACATAGAGAGAGGAAAGGAATCAAGGATGGATATATTTGAAGACTTTCTACTGTACCTTGCTTGAGTCATTTATCAACTCCTGCACCAATCAGTCGTGGACACATGGATGGGGGACATAATGCAAATTTAGTCACTGGGGGCTCAACTTGGCATATTGAGGAGGGCACCCATTGAAGGGGGAATTGTTATAAATCTTGTGGGCACTCTAAAGGATGTCTGACGATTATGGAATCTTACATATCATCTAGCTTGAACATTTATTCAAATTAGGAACTGTCCTTGGGCATTGGCTATCCAGAAGCTAAAGCTCTTCTGACCTTTCCATGATGCACCCTGTTCCATTTTCAGACAGTTATAGTTTTGTAAACTGGATTCTGTAATACCCATCAATTATCCATTAGACTAACACTCAACTATGGATTTATTTTCTAGATTGCAAGTTTCCCTACTAGGCTTAAACTCTTTAAGGCCTGGGCCTGTATATTTTGTATATCCAGTCTCAGTCCTTGGCATGCAGTAGGTGCTAAGTAAATGCATGCTGAATGTTCTTAAATGAATAAACACATTGATTCTTCCCTATCTACACAGATAACTAAGTTGACTTTGATGGGGACTTTGAGTTCCTATCTAATAGTTCATCATTGCTCTCATATTTTCTCCAAGCAAAACCCACATGAACTAAGTCATATTTAAAATGCAAGTGATAAATCAAGTGAATGCTGTCCTAAATATTAACAATGGAAGCTAAATTCTTTAAAATCATAGGATAAAATTTTACCATTTTGGAGCCAGGATTGAAATAACCATAAACAAAAGCATTATGTGCTTTGGTGTTGTTTAGTTTAAAGAAAAAGTCAGTAAACTGTGCCCCTCAATGTCTGGCCAAATCCTGCCTGCTACCTGTTTATGTAAGTAAAATGTTATTGAAATACAGCCACGCCTGTTTGTTTCTTTATTGTCTGTGACTACCTCTGTGCTCCAACAGCAGGCGTGAGTAGTTGTGACAGACTATGTATCCTCTCAAAGCCTGAAATATTTATTATCTGGCCTTTCACAGAAAAAGTTTGCTAACCTCCAGTAAAGGGCTTGTCTTATTTCATTTGGTGTCATGAGAAAATACCATAAACTGAGTGACTAATAAGCAACAAACATTTATTTCTCACAGTTCTGGAGGCTGGAAGTCCTGTATTAGAATGCCAGTGTGGTTGGGTTAAGGCTGTCTTCCAGGTTCCAGATCCTCATTGCATCTACAGAAGATGGAAATTGGGCTAGGCAGTGATGTGGGGTCTCTTTTAGAAGAGAGTCCCATTCATGAAGCCTCCACCCTCAGGACCTTATCACCTCTCAAAGGCCTCACTATTATCACATTGGGCCTTAGGATTTCAACATGTGAATTTTGGGTGGGGGTGGGGGCATGAACCTTCAGACCATTGTAGGTCTCTCCTTGACTCCTCGATCTTAGATCTTGGTTATTTTACTTGGAAATGTTGAAGGAATCTTACCACCACATTTCTACATTTCTAGACATTTTTTCCCAGCCAAAAAGAACTCTTCCCTAGCTTGTCCAGGGTGGGGTCTCCAGTGATGCTGAACTTTTAGATAAAAACAAAGTGAAATTCTTTACTTGAGCAATTAATAAGAATAGATCATAAGTCAGCAGAAGACTCTTAATCTAAGAGAATGGGTTTGGGAACCATCAAAGTAAACCCTGCAGTAGACATTTATTATTCTTTGATTGTCTAGGTTGCATTCCTCCTTTGTTTTAGTAATAGCAATTTACTGACTTCTGGGTAATTATTTCTCCTCACTAAGTGCTGTCTTGGTTGACCCAAGTAAGGTTAGACATATGACTTGAACTAGGGCTCTTTGACTCAAAGATGGACAGAATGTTGAAACTGACTCATCCTAGCAATGGTAGCCAGCATGATTATCCTCTTCCTGTTACTGAAAGTCCTGGAGATGCTCTGGTCCCTGCTAGATTTACCAAGCTTTCCTTTAATTCTTTGAGCCACTTGTATTCTTTCAGTACTTCTTTCTCTAATTAAAATTAGTCAAGTTCTCTTTCTTACAACCAAAGACCCTAAATGATACAAATAAATAATAATAATAATACGCATATGAAAGAAAGAAATGTTCCAAGAAATGCAAATCAAAATAAATAGTCTATAAAATTAAAAGAGATTCAAACAATGATGATATCCGGTTGTATCAAGGATGTAGTGAGACAGGCATTCACACCAATTTTCTGAGATTGTTAACTGGTGTTTCTTTTCTGGCAATTATTTTTTATAGTATGCATCAAGAGGATTGAAAAAGTTTATACATTTTGACCTATCAATTCTGTTTCTAAGCATTTGTGCCAATGATAGAACAAGAGACAGAGATACAGATCTATGTAGAAAGTGTTCAGTGTTATTTATAATAACAAGAAATAGGAATTTACTTAAATATTCCATATATTAGGAGGATGGTCAAGTAAATGAAGGAGGTGGTATTTTGTTGTAGTTAAAAGTATAGGCTCGGGGCGCCTGGGTGGCTCAGTTGGTTAAGCAACTGCCTTCGGCTCAGGTCGTGATCCTGGAGACCCAGGATCGAGCCCCATATCGGGCTCCCCGCTTGGCGGGAAGCCTGCTTCTCCCTCTCTCACTCCCACTGCTTGCGTTCCCTCTCTAGCTGTGTTTCTCTTTATCAAATAAATAAACAAAATCTTAAAAAAAAAAGTATTGGCTCTGGAGTTGGTCAAATTTGCTGTAAGTCTGATTTTGCATCCTACCAGCTGTGTAGCCTTGCACCAATTACTTAGACTTTTATCTGTAAAATGAAAACAAAATGATATATCTAATGGTGGTAGCTGGCCTTCCAAGATAGTCCCCACTGATAGCTGCTTCCTGGTATTCATGTCCTTGTGTAGTTCCCTCTCACATTGGAGAGGTTGGCCTGTGTAACCAGTAAGATATTGTGAAAATGATAGAATGTGATATTTGTGTCTTCTTCAATTTCTTTCATGAGTGTTCTGTAGTTCCTTGAGTACAGATTCTTTATGTCTTTCGTTAGGTTTATTCCAAGATATGGTTCTATAGTAAATGGAATTTATTCTGTAATTTCCTTTTCTATAGTTTTACTTTTAGTGTATAAGAAAGCAAATGATTTCTGTGCATTGATTTTGTTTCCTGCCACATTACTGAATTGCTATATGAGTTTTAGTAATTTGGGAGTAGAGTCTTTTGGGCCTTCCATATATCACTGGCCATCAGGGAAATTAAAATCAAAACACATTGAGATACCATCTTACACCAGTTAGGATTAACAGGACAGGAAACAACAAGTGTTGGAGGGGCTGTGGAGAAAGGGGAACCCTCTTACACTGTTGGTGGGAATGCAAGTTGGTGCAGCCACTTTGGAAAACAGTGTGGAGATTCCTTTAAAAATTAAAAATAGAGCTACTCTATGACTCTGCAATTGTACTATTGGGCATTTACCCCAAAGATACAGATGTAGTGAAGAGAAGGGCCATATGTACCCCAGTGTTCATAGCAGCAAAGGCCACAGTGACCAACCAAACTGTGGGAAAAGCCAAGGTGCCCTTCAACAGACAAATGGATAAAGAACATGTGGTCTATATACAGTGGAATATTACTCAGCCATCAGAAGATGAATACCCAACTTTTGTATCAACATGGATGGGACTGGAGGAGATTATGCTGAGTGAAATAAGTCAAACAGAGAAAGTCAATTATTATATGGTTTCACTTACTTGTGAAGCATGAGGAATAACATGGAGGACATTAGGAGAAGGGAAGGAAAAGTGAATTGGGGGAAATTGGAGGGAGAGATGAACTATGACAGACTGTGGACCCTGAGAAACAAGCTGAGGGTTTTGAAGGGGTGGGGGGGGTTCGGGGATGGGTATTAAGGAGGGCATGTATTGTATGGAGTGCTGATTGTGGTACATAAAAATGAATCTTGGAACACTGAAAAAATAAGATAAAATAAAATAAAATAAAAAGAACATGATATCTGAGTCCAGGCCATAAAAGATATGTGGCTTCCATCTTGCTCTTTTTTGGATTACCTGCTATGGGGAAATTCAGTCACCATGTTGGCAGAGCACTTAAGCAACCATATAGAAAGGTCCATGTGATAAGGATCTGAGGCCTCTTGCCAACAGTTGTGAGTGAACTGTCTTGGAAGTGGATCCTTCAGCCTTGGTCAAACCTTCAGATAAAACGTGCTAGGTAACTGGCTGACATCTTGATTGCAATTTCATGAGAGGCTTCTAGCCAGAATCACTCAACTGACTTACTCTCAAATCCCTGGCCCACAGAAACTGTGTGAAATAGCAAATATTTATTGTTGGTTTAAGCCACTAAGTTTTGGAGTAAATTGATATGCAGCAATAAATAACAGTTACCTTCACTGAGCCTCAACTTATTCATTTGATAAATGGGGACAATACTGCCTGCCCCAGCTTTTTGTGCAGAACAGATATGATCAGTGAAAAATTACAGGTCTGACACCATGCTTATCTGAAATCTTAGGAGCAAGATATGTTTGGGTGTTAAGAATTTTTCAGCTTTTATTAAAGTAATAAGATAGATAATATACTGTATATTTTGAAACACCCCCTTGGGGTCTCATTCAGTACCTCATAATCAAACAGAAATATTCTGGCATGAAAATGTATGAATATGCACCTGAAATGGATAAATAAAGACTAAAAATAGTCTTATGTCAGTTTTTGCTGCCAGATAAATTTGTTGCCAATACACAAAAAGAACAAAGGAGCAGAATTGGTTTTCAGAGCTTTTTGGATATCAGAATTATGGTTGGAGATTGTGGATTTGTATGATTTTTATCATCCCATGTTGATTTATTTCCAAACACGAGCTCCTTATCTTATCTAGTTAGTCTCTGGTTATCTTTCTCCATTTATTTAGATTAATGAGGAAGAGACCAATGTGGCCTCCATTACTCTTTGGAAATCCAAAGGGTGGTAGGTTGACTCATTGAAAAAGACCAGAGTTCCAACAAAAGGATTTTCCCTTATGACTTTAGTTCTCACTTCTGGGTGAACACCTGATAGTCATGACCCCAGAGGAGACCAGTGAATCATCCAGTCATGGGGTTTGGAGATGATTCAGCAAGATTGAAGTGGTATCAGGAGCACTTTTGGCTGAAGATCTGGAAGATACTGGTTACACATCCCATTATACAACTAGTCCTGAGGTTCCCATTGTGGTACAAACCGATTCTCACCCAAACTAAGGATGAAACAGGGCCCTCACCTGGTAGGGCATGATCTCCTACCCTGGGAGATATCAGGTCCTGGGAATCCTGGGAAATTGTTGCTGCCAAGATGGGTCTCTTTCCTGTCTGTAGAGAATGGAAGATAGACTGAGAGCCAGCTCTGTGCATTTTTTATCCTCTCAATATCATCCTTTGCCTCTAAAGCAAAAGCTCAGAGGTGATTTGGGAGAACCAGAAACCATTCCCTTGTCATATCTTCTTGAAGTGTTGTCTACCTTCATGGTACAAGGGGGGGTACTTCTCTGTGCTGAATCAATTTCTAATGTCCAACATTCAGTAATTAGGGACTCATTCAAATGTAATATGACTCCCCCCATCTTACTGGCCCCATTCTTGTAAGCAGAACAATGTACTCAAATTAGATTTCTGCTGCTGACCATGAGCATGGCCAAGTAGTTTTATCTTTCTGAGCTTCATTTTTATCAATCAAGTGGGGGATGAAAAGGAAGGGACTTTCAACAGACGAATGGATAAAGAAGATATGGTCCATCTATACAATGCAATATTACACAACCATCAGAAAGGATGAATACCCAACTTTTGTAGCAATATGTACGGGATTGGAGGAGATTATGCTGAGTGAAATAAGCCAAGCAGAGAAAGTCAAGTGTCATATGGTTTAACTTACTTGTGGAGCATAAGGAGTAACATGGAGGACATTAGAAGAAGGAAAGGAAATGTGAACTGGGGTAAATCAGAGAGGGATATGAAGCATGAGAGACTTTGGACTCTGAGAAACAGAGGGTTTTGGAAAGGAGGGAGGTAGGGGGATGGGTGAGCCTCGTGGTGAGTATTAAGGAGGGCACATAGTGCATGGAACACTGGGTGTGGGGCATAAACAATGAATTTTGGAATACTTAAAAAATAAAATAAATTATTATAAAAAAAGGAAGGGGCTCCATTACCTTTAATATTCTACAGTTATCTTTGAGAAGCTATCTGTGAATTCCTTCCATTAACTCTTCACTCATCCAACAAATATTTGCTGAGTACTTACTGTTAGTACTATTCTAGGCATTGAAGATACACTGCCTCTGCTGTTAGTTTACATCCTAATATGATAATACAGAAAACATATAATTCTTAAAAGAGGAAGTGGAGGTAGTGATAAGTGCTACAAATTAAATAAAACAAGATAAGGGCCTAGAGAGTGAATGTGGTATGGTGGGGGAGAATATCCATGACCATACTAGACAGCAGTCAGGGAAGGATTCTTGAAGGAGGTGGCATTTGAGAAGAAATCTAATAATCACTCAATAGTATGTATTTGAATATATGAATGAACAAGAAGGAGATAGTCATGAGAATATTTGGAGGAAGAACATTCAAGGCAGAGGAAACAGCCAGTGTAAAGGTCCTGAGTTGGGAATAACCTTAGCATATCTGAAGACTAGAAAGGAAGTGGTGCTGAAGCATAGTGAGTAGAGTGAGTGGTCAGCACAAAGCCAAGGTAACCCCAAGTAAGCCAAGGGTCTTGTAGGTCAGGTTTAAGAGTTGGGTGGTTTTATTCTGAGGGCAAAGGGAACCATTGGCAGAGTAAGATAATCTGATTTACACTTTAAAAATATCATTCTGCAATATGATACCACTTTCATGCATCAGAATGGCAAACATAAAAAAGACAGAAAATATTGAGTGTTGTTGAGGATGTGCAGCAGCTGGAATTCTCATACATTGCTGGTTGGGGCAGAGATTGGAATGAAAATTTTGGAAACTGGCCATATATATAAAGCTGAACATATGCATATCCTGTGACTCAGCAATTTCATTCCCAGCTATATATGTCACAGATAGGTGTACATATATTCACCAGAAGATATGCACAAGGTAAGTTCATAGTAGCTTCAAATGGGAAACTATACAAATGTCCATCAAGAGTAAAACAGAAATGTGGATTGTGGTATCGTTGTAGAGTTGAATACGATAGGCATCAAGAATGGGCACACTGTAATTACCCATAACCACATGGGTGAATTTCAGAAAGTTATTATTGAGCAGAAGAAGCTGTATTGAAGAGTTCAAGCTATCCATTTATATGAACTTTTATATGTCCATTTATATGAACTTCATAAACAAGCACAGCTAATCTGAGGTGTTGGAAGTCCAAGTAATGGTTCTGTTAGAGAGTCTAGTGACTGATGGGGGTATTAAGAGGGACCTTTGGGGAGCTGTACTATCCTGTTTCCTGACCTGGATGCTGGATATGTATTTGATATCTTTCTCCAGTCATCCCTTAACTCTTCCTTCCCCTGGCTAAATGGATCTTGAGCCTAGAGGGGTGGAATGAAGAATGTAGGAGGATATATATTGACGGCCACCATAGAGCAATGTCTGCTTTTCCATTTACAGTCGCAAATTTCTCAGGAGTATAAGGCAAATGAGATTCATCCATTTGACAGGCAAGGACATTGTAGCTTAGTGACCTGCCCAAGATCCCTCTTTCTATAGGGAGAGCTGAACCTCAAATCCAGGTCCTCAGCTGTTTTCCATGAGGCACTCTGCTGTTTCCGCTTCTCTAAGTTGCCTCTCTGGATCGGACCAACTGGTATTTCAGGCCTCCTTCCAACTCCGTGACTCAGAAATGTTACATTTGCATTTGAGAATTTGAATCTTGAAACTAATCTAAGAAAGTACAGTGCTTCGACCATTGTGTTTATTTATAGAGACTTATATCTAATTTTTTAAAGCAATGTTTTTGATTAAGAGGATAAAAATATTATAAGCGAAAAAAGGTGGACATATCTGTTAAAATCTGAGGGAAGAAATGATGGTTTTCACTGTTAGATTTTTCTCAGTCGCACTGCACAGACATATGGAATTGTGTGTGACACATTTTTGCTTTAACCACAAAATTTCATGAATTTTCAGTCACTGAATAACAAAATGAATCATCATTCTAGATGAAAAGGAGGCGATTTTGAGGGCAAAGTATTTCCCTGAAGACATTTTGAGACACTAGGGCCTTGACCACATTCACTGGAACTGAGCCTTTCTGCAGTAAATGTCCCATGCCTTTGGTGTGGAGGAGCATGTCATGGTGTCCCCATAGGATGAGGAGCTAGTGGCCATAGATCTGAGATCTACTTAGTTTTGTTTTCTCTATCTACAGCTATAGATAATAGCTAAACATTGTTTGTTAGTAGACAAGTAAGAGAGTTTTCTTTCTGGCCAGATGGACAGGGAGTGTTGGGCAGCAAGGAGAATAGCATTTACTGAGTGCCTACTGGATGGGCCCTCTGCTACCATTTTTTTGTTACCTAGTCAAGGGGAGGCTGTTTATTCTTTTTTTTTTTTTAAGATTTTATTTATTTATTTGATAGAGAGAAACACAGAGAGAGAGGGAACACAAATCGGGGGAGTGAGAGAGGAAGAAGCAGGCTTCCTGCTGAACAGGGAGCCTGATGCAGGGCTCCATCCCCAGAATCTGGGATCATGACCTGAGCTGAAGGCAGACGCTCAACGACTGAGCCATCCAGGCACCCCATGTTTATTCTTCTACATATAAGGACCTCATAAATATGGAAGTGAAGCTTAAATTTTTTTTGTGGTGGGAAACCATTGAAAGAATTTAAGCAAGGAAGAGATCTGGCTAGGATGATCTTTTAGAAACATAAATGGATCTATTGCTTCCCTAACCCCACTAGGATTTCCCCTAGCAGGGGACAGACAGTGAGTTAGAAGAGGAGACTTTGGGGCCAGGAGGAGAAGTTAGGGAACCTCTTCTATAGTCTGGTGAGAGATCATTACATTCACATGCAATACACCCATGAAACCTTATCACCTCCTCCCTTCCATCCTTTCTTCTATCATTGTCATTTACAATGCCATTGTAAATTTGAATTTTAAGTGTCACTGACATTTAAAATATCATCATACATTTTACTTCTACATCTGTTATTATCTGCACCATTCATAGTTGCTACTTTTGCTTTAGACATTTATATGGTTGTCTTGAGTGCTCCCCCCTCATCAAGCCCTGAGAAGGAGGAAAATGTCATAATGCCTAAAATATAATTTGGCAACTATGTCCTAGTGGGGTTGAGTGACTCGCCTAGGATCTTCTTTCATGTGGGAGGATCTGGAGGGTGACTGCTCAGGATTCTGTGTCTCATCACCATGTCCACTGAAGAGACGGGTTAAGGGCAAGTGTCCCCCTCCCCCATCCTCTGTGTTGGGCACAGGGATGTGAAGACCTGGAAACTGGGAACATTGTCCATCATGGATCCCTAGAATGAGCGACAGAGGGAGATGAGAGATTAACATGGTCCCAACCTGCCTTGTGAAGGAGTTGGGTGGTGGAGGAACTGGCACGGGTAGCAAGATCTTGGACACCTTTATTTTTTCTAACATTCTTGTTTTATGGGTGGGACCATGAAGGACCAGAGACAGGAAGTGGATGATACTAATTGTTATAAATTGTTGAGTGTATTTTATGAACATTACCTCTTTCAGTCCTTGTGGCAATCCTATGAGGGAGTGGATTAATTTCCTGGGGCCACTGTAACAAATTAACACCAACTTGGTGGCCTAAAACACCAGGAATTCATCCCTTCACAGTTCTGGAGGCCAAGGTGTTGGCAGGGCCGCCCCACCCTTGAGGGTCTAGGAGGGAATCCTTCCCTGCCTCTTCTAGCTTCTGGACACTTTACTTTCCTTGGCTTGTGGGGCTGTGGAATTGCACATTCTGCCCTGGTCTTCACATGGCCTTTTCCTCTGAGTCTCAGATCTCTCCTTCAGCCTTTCTCTTATGCAGACACTTATCCTTGGATTTAAGGTCTGCTGAGATAATCAAGGATTATTTCATCTTGAGATCCCCTAAGTAGCTATATTTGCAGCTACTTTTTTTCTGGAATAAGGCTATATCTTTATAGAGGCTGGAGCATAATTCAACCCATGACAGAGTAATGGAATCATTACTAGTTTACCAATAAGAACACTGATGCTCAGAGAGGTTGAGAGAACTTCTGAAGGCCACACAGCCTGCAGATGGCAGAGGTGGGCTCTGGAGCCATTGCTCTTTGCAGAGCACTATATTTCATAACAATACTAATGATGGCAGACTCACAAATAGCACTTATGTATATTAATTCAGTTAGTTCTCTCAAAAACTCTATGAAGAGGCAGGTGTTATCATCATCTTCACTTTAGAGATGAGGAAAGCGAGGAACAGAGAGGTTGGTTAATTTTCCCTGAGCCACACAGCCAGTGAATTCAGACTGAGCCAGGCTGAAACCCAGATATGTTGGCTCAGTTTCTGTTCTCATCCACTCACATCTGCCTCACAGTCTCCTCCACCAACGTGAAAGGTCACTGTACAGCCATTGTTAGACATGTTTTCAGTGGTGGCCTGGGAGTTTTAAGAGGGGTTCTGAAATATGGACCCCTAAGATCTAGTGAGATCAGACTATAAACAAGATCATAGATTCCTGGTACTTGTACAAGCCCCCAGGGCAAGGAACACTCTTCTGTGACTTCGCAGTCTTCCCCTTCCTCTGGTTTTGTACTTCTCTGCTGATGGCACAGTTGCCCTGTGGGTCAGCCAGGCTAGCAGCTGCTCTCTCTTCCTTGCTCCCTTCCTCACCTTTTTCCATGTACAGTTAGTGCCTGTGGATTCCACCTCCGTATTTCCTGTGTCCTCCCTTCCCTTTATGCCTCACTGTTATATTAGTGGTCATACCTCATCATCCCTCCTAGGGATAGGAATAGCCACCCTTCTGAACTCTCCAGACCACCCCATGCTTCCTCTGGCTGCTGGTAGAGTGATCTTCCTACAACACTCACTGGTGCAAGGACCACTGTGTCTTCCCATGCCAGTGAACCCTTTCCCATAATTCTCTCCTTCCCCTATGCCATTCCAAAAATTTACCATCTTTCTCCTTTGTGCTCATCCTAAATGCCTGGATAGCCATTAATTAATTAATTAATTCATTAATTCATTCAACAAATCTTTGTTGATTGTCTTCTCTGTGTCAGGTGCCAGGGAAACAGATGTGAACAGATGTGAACAGCCTTGTTCTCTATTCCTGGGGAACTTCCATTTGGATGGGAGTGTCAACTAAATGATCTCATGAAAGCAAATAAAACAATAAATAATTATGATAAAAGTATGAAGGGAAGAAACAAAGAGCGAGCGAGAGAGCAATGCAGTGGGTGAGGTGGGGGGGGGGTCCATTAGGGTGGTCAGAGCTGAGGAGATGCCAGAAGTTTCTTGTGTTAATTGAGCTAGGTAATGCAGGTTCAGTGCTTAGTAAGTGGGCAAATCCATTCCATAAGCAGTCTCAGTTTTGCTCTTCAGATAACTAAGTCAAATAAATCCATACTCCAAGTGGGGATGAATTCCCTTTTTTTCTCAAATACTTGACTAAAGAGACATGTTTCAGAGATTCTGCTAATGAATTCTACTCTTTTCCTCCTTGGTCTTATCTTGAGTGTAGATGTCCCCACATTGCTTCCCCTCCAACCCCTTTTGGAAGATTCTGATTTTTACAGCCGTCCTGAGGTGGCCCTCTTGTCTCTGAATGTGTGCAGGGCTGATGGGACTGTTGGGGACACTGCAAAGACAGCCTCTGAGTTGAAATAGGACAGACCTTCCTGTCTGCATCTTTCTAACTTTAGAAATGCCTCAGACTCCTGAATCCCGGTCTGTGTCCTCCAAGCACCATTCTTTTCTGGACTGCTGGCTTGTGGGAGTGTTACCGGGGAATTCTGCATGGCAGGCCCTGGAATTCTAATTGAATCAAATCAGTGAAATCGGGAGGAAGAGAGACTCACGACTATCTTTAGGGAAAACAAAAACCAAATTCCCCATAAGAGGAGAATAATGTAGCATTCTGAGCAGGAGCCCGGAATTCCTATAAGACTGTGTGAAAGCTGACATTTCAGAAGCCGGACTCCCTTTCCCGCAGTGTCCTCTGCTCTGGATTCACTCTCATGACGTCACCCGAAGGGCTTATGTTGGCAAGGTCAAGTGGAGGACGTTACCGGTGGGACTGTGTTAAGAGATGAGTTCTCTTACATAGTTTCTTATGCCTGACCCTAATTCCTTCTTGATGGGCATTTGGTAGATATTGTTCACCCTGGCCTCTCAGGAAGCTGCTTGGAAGCTGTGTCTTCTATACATTGGCCTTGGGGTCCATTCAGTGTTTTCTAACCCCTGTGAAATGGTTGAGTTGCAATTAGTGCACATTTACTGAGTACATTTGCGGTGCCCGGCCCTGTGGGGCTGGAGTGGGGATCCAGAGATGAATGACATAGTCCCCGCCCAGGAGGTGCCCTGGTGAAATTCATTCATTCATTGAACAAATCTTTGTTCAATGAGGAGGAGTCTGTGCCTTGTGGCTCTGCCTGGGGTGAGGGGGTGCGGGGGATGACTTCGTGTGGGAGATGGCCTCTGTGATGGGCTGAATGATGCCTCCCCACAAATGCCTGGCCACCTGGAACCCAGAACATGACCTTATTTGGAAATACAGTCTTTCAAGATGTAATTAAGGTGAGGATCAAGATGAGATCCTGCTAGTTTAGGGTGGGCTCTAAATCCAACAAGAGACAGGAGAGGATACACTTGGAAGAAGGCCATGTGATCCCGGGGGCAGATTCTGGGGTGAGGGCATTCCAAGGTAAAGAATGACAGTTTTTCTGATCATTAAGCCCTTCTTTGTACCTGGAGCAGCCCGTACTCTCCCGTGATATTTAAGGCCCATTCACTTGTGCATCCGCTCCACATTCTGCAAATGCGGCAGCACCATTTGTGTGCCAAGTACTAACTGAGCTTGGCCTGGAGGTTCACAGGAACCAGGAACCCCTGTTCCTGTGGGTCCCCCTGAAGAGCTCCCCTTTCACATTCAGGAACAAGTATCTACAGTACTACAATGTGGAAGGAGCTGGAATAAAGGGAGGGAGGGGTGAGGGTTTAGAAAGGGTGGAGAAGGCTCCACGGAGGCGGTGAAAGCTGAGTAAGAGTTCAGTAGGCAGAGCAGGGAAAGGTGTCATGGCCCAGGGAATAGCAGGTGTGGCGGCACAGAGGACATGCATGGCATGTTGGGGTGAGGCAGGGTTGTGTTAGACATCCTGAGCAGGATAAAGTGTCTCAGTAAGACCTGTCATAGTCCTTGTCCCCTGGGACCCGGCAGGTTTTTGTTATAGGTGGCAAAGGTAAATTCAGCCCCTTTCTTCCTGTGGACACTGTTTTCTCTGCTGGCTCCTCTTTTGCTCACTGGTTTATGTTGGGACAGGGTGTTTGATATTTTTGAGAGCATTTTCTTCCTTAGCTCTTATTCCATTTCATTTTTGCCCCTTCCCTTGTTGCCTGTTGAGATGATTAGTCAGGCTCTCCGGTATTTTTTACTTAAAATGTTCCAGTTTAACTGCTGCCGGCTAAATATACTTGACCTCAGCTCTGGACTGTGACTCTCTGCTTAGCCAGGGAGAAGAAGGAAGCCTCGTGCCAAAACTTCCTCTCTCTTTTCTTTTTGGACTGAGATTGTCCTCAGCAGCTTGGAAAGCATCCATTATGGCCTGAGGGGTGTTTCATAACCTGGTTGAGATATGGGGTTTGGCCAGGGGGGATGCCTAGGAGTGCGAATGAACCTGCCACGGAGTATCTTACCTGAGGCACGAAGCAGGCCCGCTGTGTGTGTCTGACTGTGTTCGGCCCTGGTGCCATCTTTCTTTATAAATTCCAGGGAAAATTTACTTCACTCCTCTGTGCCCCAGTGAGGCTTGGACAGTTGGACAGGCTCCGAGTAGCCACGGACTCGCACAGCTTCTTACATTTTGGATTAAGACGAAGGGGAAGGAAAGTTGAAGCATTAGCAAGTCTCTGACAGAAGGAATTTTGGAGGCTGTAGAAGGCGTTAATAGATAGCAACACTCCCACTTCCAACTCCAGGCAAATAGGACCCTCTACTTAGCCTCTGGGCTTGACCTAGGTGAGCCATGCTACTTCTTCCCCAGGGTGGGAAAGGGGAAGGGGAAGAGGGAAGGACACAGGGATCCCTTAGCAGAGGATCTGAGGTGCTTCCCCCAGGGACTATCCACAGTACCTCTGAGTTTGAGATGGAGCTTCTAGAGACAGTGTGGATTCAGCAAATTCATTCTTTAATGCACTCATGCTGCACTTATTGAGGGTCTATAGTACATGTGGCCGCCGCTGAGGCCAGCCCTGGGAATGTGCATGAGAATAGGATAGCTATGAGCCTGGAGGGAAGACAGTGATCAAGTAATTACAAGCAGGATGAGGGTCTCAGAGGGGATGTGCGGGGACAATAAGGACATTTAATAGAAGAGAGAGCTGATCCAGGCTAGGGTAGAGGGGTACGGAAGTCCTCTGATGCACTGATTTTTAATCTGGCGGGTAAGGTGTGAATTGAAATGATGTTAGGTGAAGAGGTGAGAGAGGAGGGCGTCAGACAAGAGAGAGAGGTGGGAGGAGAGGGGAAGTGATGAAGGCTGGCAGGAATAGGGGCACTGGGGGTGGGGGTTCAGGGGGGTGCAGTGGGGAGCAGAGAAAGGCAGGGCCAGAGACAGGAGGGTGCTGATAGCCAAGGCCATGGAGGCGAGAGAAAGGACTGGGGGTCTATGCAAAGGTCTCTGGGAAGCTGTAAAGTCATTTTAAGCAGGTGAGGAATACGAACAGAGTTGTTTTAAAAACATTAGCCTGACTGTTGATCAAGGAAGGATCAGAGGTGGACGGTGTAAGAGCAGCAAGGCCACTTAGGCTGCTCAACGGGTGACAATGCAGTGAAGACGGGGGGACCGAGGTGACCGCCGTCCCTGCAGGACGTGTGGACAGATCAGATCAGGGCAGTGAGGAGAGGCATCTCCGAGTGGGGACCCAAGGGAGGTGAGGGAGGGGGCCACGTGTGTTCCGGCGCAGGGCACGGTGAGCGTGACCACGATGTACGAGCCCAGAGGTCAGTGTGGCCGACACTGAGTAGGGGGACATGGTGGGAGGCGAGAGCACAAGGGGAACAGCTTGACATGGGGGAGCAACCTTGTGGGTCTCTGGAAGGCATCAGAGAAAGCTAGGAAGGCTTTGGAGAGGGTTTTTTTTTTTTTTTTTTTAATTAAAAAAATTTTACTTTAGTTCCAGTATAAGCTTTGGAGAGTTTTCAACAGGGGAATGGCCTCTTCTGACTTACATGTTTGTGAAAGACACCCTCAACTGCCGGGTGGAGAGAGGTTTGGGGGTGAAGGGGGAAGCAGAGACACCAGTGATGTGCGTGGACGTGAGAAGATAGCGGCTCGGGCCAGAGAAAGCGTGGTGGCTGGGGAGGCGGCTGTGTCTGGCTCCCGGAACCAAGCAGAGTGGGCAGTGAGAGAGAAGAGCCTAGAGCCCCGTCCAACTTCGGGCCTGAGAAGCTGGGAGGCAGGTGTTTCTCTCTCCCGGCTGGGGAAGCCTACTGTGGGAGGACTTGATTTGATGAGGAAAACGTGATCGTGAACACGTTGATTTTGAGGTATTTAACATCCAAGTGGAAACATGGAGCAAACAGTGGCGTCTAGAAGTGGAGAACAGGGGGAAGTCAGCCTCGCTTGGCAGGAACAGTAAGCCACGCACGAGGGGCCTAGCTCTTCCGGGCGTGAGAGTAGGTACCCAAAAGGCGTAAGGCCTGAGTGCTGGGGTGCACCACCACTTACTAACGGGGAAAGAAAGAGACAAGAAGGAAGTGCAGGGAGTCGGAAGAGAGGGTGAGTGGTGTCCCAGAGGCAGAGTGTGGAAGGCATTTCAAGATGGAGGGAGGGTCATCTGTGTGGTCCGCGGCTGACGGGTCCAGTCAGATGAGAAATCAGTATGCATTGCCTTTTAGGCACTGGAGGTGTCACTGGTGACCTTTTACAGGGAGAAGCAGGATCGAGAGCCTGAACAGAGAGCTTCAAAGAGAATAGCTTGTAGTAAGAGGCTAGCCAACTGCTAAGGAGACAGCGTCCAGCACGAGGACAGGGGCTGAAAATCTGGACAGGGCGTCTAGACCACAGCCATGTAGTCTGGGGAGCAGGGCAGAGATTCAGACCCCAGCAGGAGAAACTGAAGTGCAAAGAATACAAATTAGGAAGAAAGGAAAAGTCCAGAACCTGAATCTGGAGAACAGAGTGGGGAGGACGGCTCCAGCTTGAGGGCACCCTGGTGGCAGGCTCAGGGAAGTGAGACCCATTCCAGATGCTTCCATTGCTGGGGAGAAGACTGCCAGATGATTATAATGGGCCGCCATCTTCAGTTTACTCCTGAGCTTAGGACTGAGCAAGCTTGGGAGGTGCTTTGAGACCACAAGGGCCATGGGGGCATTCAATCCTGGCATGGAGAGGGCAATGATTGCTGGAATATCTGAAGGAATTTGTTGACTTTCCTCAGAAGAGCGATTCTCATAATATTTACCAAAATGAAAATCCTGATTAATTCTGCAGGTTTATAGCTCCCCAGAGGCTGGAGAAAAACATCATTTGGCACTAGAAACAAGCTTTATTCTGGCTGCATAGATAATTTTGCAAACACTAGGTACTGTATTGCACACATTTTCCTGGAATTCCAATTTCTACATCCATAGAATGCAGAGAAACACGGTCATGGCCAATTTCTCACACTGCCGCCTGGACCCTGTGCTTCCAGGGACCCCGTTTGTTCTGGGTCTCCATCATGCTCTGGGAAGATGTGGTTTTTGGCCAGCTCGGCAGTTCTTCCTTTAGGAAACTGCTTCTATCTCATGATGTGCAGTTTGGATGAGCTGTCAGTGATAATAGTCAACCTGACCTCTGCCTCTAAGAGGGACACGCTCCGGGATTACACAGGTACAGTAGCACAAGCCCCGGAAACAGTGATTGGCTCAAGAGGTAGGTATGGAATTAAGAAACGGACAATCAGGATTATTTTCAGGGTTAATATATAGATAATGGTGGAGTTATTTCCTGAAGAGATAACTTTAGAAAGCATTGAATCTGAGTTTATCAGTTGCCATTGTCTTCATACGTTGTGGATAAAGAAGCTTGTTTCTGGCATGAAGTCTAACGGAGATGAGGTAGAGAAGGGGAGAGGGGAGAGAGAGAGGGAGATGGGTGGGGGTGTGCAGAGCCAGAGAGAGATGGAGAGTTCTGCCAACAATATGCCTGGTTCCAGGCCTCCAGGCTCTGGAACTTTTGGTCCTGTGGGCACCCCCTGAATCCTTTTGGGGTTATGCTCCTTGGAGGTGGGTTTCTGTCGCTTGCCTCAGAAAGCATCTTGACTAAGACCCACGGTTTCTTGATAACTTCACGGGAAGGTGGGGGTGTGGGGTATGCACTGGAGAGTGAGACAGGCGTGGTCAAAGAGGTTGTGAGGCAGCTGTCCCTGGGATGTCCAGGTGTCTGTCTCGGGGTCGTAGCAGTCAAAGGAGGCCAAGTCTTCGATGCTGCAGTCTGTGGTTAGCCGCCGCCCGCCCGTCACGTAGAGCTTGTTCCCCATCACCGTGGCCCCGTGGTGCATCCTCCGGTCTTTCATGTCGGCACACTTGACAAATTTGTTGGATTGAGGGTCATAAGCAAGAATCCTCCTTGTGTAACCTGAAAACCAATAGCATGTCAGCAAGCTCAGCATTGCTCATCTGGGACAGGAAGTCTGTGGTCTGGAAACATGTCTGATCTTTGCCATTGCCTAGTACTAAGGCTGGCCTCTGAACTAGGTATAGAATGTTCTGGTAAGCTTCCCAAGGTCCATTGTGGGGCCGAGCTGGGGTTTAGACTCAGCTCTGTCTAATTCTGGCCCCTGTATCCTTGACCTCAAGTTAAGGCAGCATTACATTGGGAGAAGCCTCCCAATTCCAGCAGCTTTCTCTATCACATGGCTTTTTTTTAAATCTCTCTCACATGCCCTACTCCCCTCAAGAGCCTTAACAATCCAGAGAAGGATCCTTGGGAATTCAGGAATAGTTCCCACAGCAGCCCTATCTGGTCCTCACCATTTCCCACCTTTAGGATCCCCTTTTTATAGATGTGCAAGCAGAGGCACAGAAAAAGATTAATGACTTGCCAAAGAGTATATAGCCAGTGACAGAGTCAGGATTTGAGCCCAGGACTGACCCTAAAACTATTCCTCTCAACCAAGACTCTATTGCAATTACAGAGAAATGATCCATTAATGGCTAATATTATTAACAGTAGCAAACATTTTTTGAGCATTTGCCATGTATCTGGAATAGTGCTAAGTGCTTTAGATAGGCAAGCACATTTTATCATCACAACAGTTCCATGAAATAGGTATTATTTCATTCCTTGTTTACAGATGAAGACAGGGAGAAACTTCTGGATGAGAAAAGAACTTTGTCAAGTCGTCCACACTCCCCCAGTTGGATGGCTGTGCTTTTAAAAGCACTGTTTTGTAGAACAACATCTGTCTATTAGTGACCCTTTTTCCATGGGAGATGCCAAGTTTGTGTCCAGCCTAGTGATCCTCCGTTCAAACTCACCTCCTACGATAACAATCCGCTCCCCAAGCACCACTGCAGGGGCACACACATTCTTGATCATCCTTGTCTCCATTTTGAACCATGTGTTTCTGGAAATGTGATAAACCTGAGGGAGAAGTATAATCATGATGCCACATTATAAAGTGATACAGATTTTTTAAAAGATAGAAGAGTATTTAAGAGAATGAAATAGGATTCTTTTTTTTTCACTTTTTAAAATGAAGGTAGGTGTATTATTATCAATAAAATATAATGAAATAACAAATTATATATTACTAGAAATTGGTCTTTATGTGACCCCATGAGATCCTTGGCTATGTCTCTATAGAATGGACCAAGAGTTACGCATTGTGGCATGTGTTTGCTTACCTTGCTTGGAACATTTTTTTTTTTTTTTAATGGGAAATAGAGCAACTTGGGTATTCATAAAACCAAAGATTTTCCAATCATTTCTATTTCTGGATCATCTTTACATTTCTAAATGTTCCAGTGTATCAGGGAGGGCCTTAGAGCCAAGAATACCTATGGGGCTAAGTAAGGGTTTTGAATAGTTCATGCCTGAAAGTCATTAGAATCCTAGAGGAAGCATGAGAAAAAGGAGAAAGAGTAAAGCGGGGGGGCAGGGCTCCTTGGCGATGGTCTGAAATAGAGTCGCAAATCATGATTCCCAGAACATGTCCCCTGTTTAAATAAAGTTCAAGTATCAAATATAAATTAGTTTACTATAAGCAAAATTTAGCACAAGAGATTTAGGATGGACTTCATATAGGAAAAGAAAGGGTAAAATATTTATTTGCCAAAGAAAATGGCAATACTTTATATATAAAATTTAATTGCTACCATATGAAAGACTCCATTTTTTATCATTTTACCAGATTTGATCTTCACAACCATCCTATGGAGTAGGTACCATTACTTGCCCCCATTTTTCACATTAGATCATTGAGACTCAGAGAGGTTAAGTGACATGCCCAAAGTCACATGGCTAAATGGAAATGAAGTCATGATTCTGAAGTCATGATTCTGCCGGGGGAACATATAGGTGTCGCCTTTCTTTATGAAGCATTGGGAGACCGAAGACCTCTTGAGGTCTCTCCATTCTTGAAGTTGGTGAAGCCTAGATGAGTCCATGTGCTAGAGACAGGGGCAATCTCAGTAGCTGTTAAGCCTCATGATTTCATCTGAAAATACATAGATGGACGGTGGGATCCTTGGAGTGAAAGTAAACACTGAGTGAGTAATTGCCTCCCGGCTTTCTGTTCTTTGTAAGCAAGCTTGGGGTATGGTTTCAAAGGTAGATTAAACATCTGCTCACAATCCTCATAATCCCCCCAGAGAGGTTGGGGCAAGGACAACAAAGATGGGGTTTGACCAGTGGAGGAAGTGATACTTTGTTATGTTGAAGGATTTGCTCAATGCCATCCAGAAACAGAGGGAGAAAGAAGGCCAGGGAGAAAGGTATACATACACACATAAATTACACAGTGACACCACTGTTCAATAGTTCCTAAAAGAATGCATGCATGCAGAAGAACCATCCTGTAAAGAAATCTGAATCTGTGCCAGAAAATCCAAACTACTGCATTAAGCAACCCCCAAGCATTGATCTCATGCTGTAGTTTAATGAGTAAAATTACCATTTCAAAGCTAAGGCTAAGTAGACAAGAAAAGCCTCCATAGATGCTTTTCTCTTACCCCCTTCTCACTGCTGCAGTGTAAAAGGATTACTTACATGTTAGTGCGTTTTCCCCCTCCCTTTGCAAGCATATTGTCTGGTGGTACTATTCATTTTTTGATGTGCCAGCTTGAAAGCTTTTCTGAGCTTTGTATTTATTCTTAGGAAATCAATAACAATTTTGCAATGTGAAGTCGTTAGCATATTTATTGATTTCATTTTGAGAAGTATTTTTTAAAGGAGGGAGGGGTTCTAGCTTTACGTAGAAGCCCTTTGTTACATTGTGTGGCCAGAGCTTGGTGGGGTGCAGAACATGTCTCTCTTGGCTCCAGTAAATGAGTGGGATTTGGACCAGATTCTGTCTGCCTGGATGGTCAGAGTAGAGCTGAAAATATGGCTGGGGAGATGAAGGCAAGAAAAAACAGGATTAAATTGAAGCTTGTTACTTTTCTCCATCTCCACTGGTACCAACTTAGCCTAAGCCACTGTCACCCTGGCTGGACCTCTAGAACAGTCCCCAGCTCTCTTCCACTCAGGCCCCTTCAATCCCTTCTCCACAGGGTATCCCGAGGGAACTTCTAAAAATGCAAATTTGATGACTTCAGCCTCTCTATTACTCTTAGGCTACAACCCCTATTCCTTGACAAGGCCTAGAAAGCCTCCTGGGTCACTCTCATCTCCACAAACACCCATCCCCCTGGGAATGTTCCAGAATTTCTATAGTAGGGGCTCAGGGGCAGCAGTCTGGGTGATGGAGGGTCACTCAGGGCAGCTTGGGAAGGGGGGCTGATGGAGATCACGTGGGGACTAACCCCTCCCCTCCCCACCAGCTCCTCTTAGACACACTGCCCTTATGCCTCCCGCTCTGTGTCCCAGCTACATAGTCAGGCTGTCAGTCCCTCCAGGAGATGGGTTGTGCCCCTTTCTTCTCCAGAACCTTCGGTCCAGCTGTTCCCTTACCCAGGAACACCACCCTCCCTTCATAGAGGACTCTGCCTGTGCTCCGAGAAGCTTCCCACCCCTGTCTCCATCCAAGTCAGGTCCTTCAATCTTCCCAGTGGTTCTTCCTTTTCATTTACTCGCCTTCTCTCTTCTCTTGCCTCCCTGTTCACATTGACTCAAACGAACCTTGAAAGTTCACACCATCCCCCATTCCCTCTAGACTGGCTTGGGGCACGCCCAGGCTCTTAAAGCACACTTCCAGTCATTTCAGTCTATTGCAATAGTCCTGGGATCTAAGTGCCTGTTCCTGCTCAAGGTGGTGTCCCCAGGGCTCTTACCAGGGCTCCAGCTCAAGAGAGCTCTCATCAACAAACAAAGCAACTACCGGGGACAAGCTCCTTGATTATCTTTAAAAACAGAGTCATTATTCAAGTTTTTCATATCATTATGTGAACTGCAAAGATTAGAACTTGCATAAAATGCTTAATTTTCTGAGCTTTGGTCTCCACTGAGAATACTTCTGAGAGAACTTGTTAGTGATATTAGCATCTACCTATCGTTTAAGGCCAGGGTTCTCCAACCTGGCTGCTCCTTAGAAACTCCTGGAGGTGTCTATAACAGATGTATATCAGGACCCTACACAAAGAGATTTTGATCTAGCTGACCTTAGGCTGGGTTCCCCGGGGATTTGGTAACAGACTGTGGACCAATGCTTGGGACTCTTCTTCTAAGGCCTTGCTGATCTGGATTAGAGGCATCTGCAAAATTACTACAGAACTTCACTTTCTGATAGTCAATGTGTTCTTGCTTGAAATTTTCTTTTTCTTTTCTATTTTTTTTTTTTTTAGCTTTTAGAGATACTAATTTTATTCCTCAAATAAAGATAAACTCGTTGTGGACAGGAATCATATCTAACATTCCTTTGTCTATGTTAATCTTATGCAAGAAGAATTCATAAAAGGTTAAAGTCTTGATGAATTTAAACTTCCTTCTTTCCTCCCTCCCTTCCAACTTTCCTTTCCTCCCTCTTTACATTTCCCCTGCAAACGATTGTGTGTATGTGTGCATTATGTGTATGCATGCATGCACTCATGCATGTGTGTATCCATGTACGTGTACATGCATGTGTGTGCATGGGTACACACACATTCACTTCTATGATGGGAAGGACCAGCCATTTACCTGGATAAGGCGTACAGGATTCTGCATGATGTCCTCTCCCCCAAAGAGGTAGAGTCTTTGGTCTTTCACAGCGACTGCAGGGTGGAGAACCCCCACGGGCATGCTGGCCATACTCTCCCAGATGTTGAAGATGCTGTTGTATCTCTCCATGGAACCCATGACCTCCTGCCCTTCTCCAATGCCCCCAATGGAGAAGATGAAATTCTTATGGGCAGTGCTTCTGTGGGAGTAGCGGGCCACTAGCATGGGCTGCCCGAGCCTCCACTGGTTGAGCTTCAGGGAGTAGATATAGACGTTGTGGCTGGGCACATTCTTCCCTGGCCCGACAGCCATGCCTCCCAGCACGTAGATGCTGCGGTGCAAGGTGACGGCTGAGGCCTTGTACAGTCGGGTCGGGAGCTTGGCCAGGTTCTGCCACTGGTTGGTCTGTCTGTTGTACAGCAGAACATCCCTGGTGGTCTGCTGGTTGTCCTTCCTCCCACCCAGGAGAATGAGGAAATCTTGGTAAGAGGTTCTCGGGGGGACATGCCATGGAGGTTGGAGGTCTGGGGCACTAGTGGTGCCATACGTGGCAAACATCTGCCTCTTGGCCACCTCCAGGATGGTCTGACATGAGGGCGAGGACTGCAGGAGGGCGTCATTGGCGATGAAGTGGTGGAAGAAGGCTGGGTGGATGTACTGAAGCCGGACCTGCTTGAACAGCTCCTGCACATGTCCTTTCCGGGCCTGGAGGTCATGCTTGATCCAGACCATGAGGGCCTCGAACACTTTCTCCTCCTCCCCACACAGCCCATCATCCCCCAGGTAGTCTCTCAGTTCCAAGGCACAGAGTTCCTTCAGGTCGGCCGAGGCAGCCACCTCGGGGAAACACCTTAGGGCCACCTCCCTGGCTTTCTTCTTGAGGGTCTCACAACTTAAGATTTCGGAGAGTCGGATCATGCCCAGGCAGTTGCTGGGGGTCAGCTGGCTCTGGAGGTAGGAGGAGCAGGCCTCCAGCAGCTTGGGGTACTGGAGCATGGAGGCTGCCTCCATCAAAGGCAGGACGTTCTCAGCTGTGATGGACACCTCCCCAGTGTACACGTAGGAGACGATCTGGTCCAGGGTCACAGGGTCGATGCCTTTCAGCTGGACTTTGGCCTCGCTTCTCTCCCGGAAGTTGCTGCAGAACATGGCCCTGAAGTAGGGGCTACTGGAGGCCAGCACACTTCGGTGGCAGGGGACCTCCGAGGTCCCAGCGCAGATGTTCACATCAGTCAGCAATCTGTTTTGCCTCAAGCCATTGAGCTGCCTCAATAGGTCAGAGGAGAAGTCGTGGTCTTTGAAGAGCAGCCCATCTGGCAACTCCTCGTCCATCCTACCAAGAGGTGGAGAGGTCCCAAGGGGAAGCATGTGCTGAAGGGTTTAGCTGTGTTGTCTCCAAGACTCAGAACACCTATGTCCATTCACTAAGATGCTTGTGGATGTTGCCAAGAATGTTGCTTAGTGAAGATTGGAAAAAAAGGCCACCTACACCCCAGACCTCACAGGCAACACCTCTCTTTTTGGTTATGATTACTGCTGAAGGTAATAGGCAAAGAGCATCTTCAGATAATCTGAGAAAAAAACAACAACACACAAAAGGACTACCAACATTGTTGGGAGTTACCTGCAGGGCCTAAAGCAAGGTGACAGTCCGTGCATTTGGCCAGCCCAAATCTGTGAGCCTTGCTCCGGCTTCTCAGCATGTCTGTTATTTAGTAAACTCGTGTAAACAGTTTTCTGGGTGTTAGTCATTCCCTGAGGAGTCATTCTGGGGGCATGGCCCTCTGGTAATGAGAAAGTACTGAAGGATGAAATGGGCCTTTGCGATTTATTTTTTAAAGACATGATTTTACAGAGTCTTTGGGGTTTTGTTTTAGAGATGTGACAAAGAGAAAGCAGAGACCAAACAATGCTCTGGGCAGGGTTTCCTGGATAACACCTGGCAGTCTACCTGTGGGAGAATTAAGCAGTAGAGATCTTTACCTTGATTTGCCGCGGTGATACCCACCAATGCCCGGTCCGGCTGCTCCCTCCGGAGAGCTTCCACTTCTGGCTCCAAGTGAAACCATAAACCCAGGCCTTCCTTCAGTTGGCAAATGATTTGTCCTGGGAGAGTTCTGGATTTGTTTATGTGAACGGGGTGCTTTCGCAGTTTTCTAGAACTTCGGGAAAGAAGCACTGGGCAGGGAGACAGTGTATACATTCCAGGGCTAAGAATAGTTGCATATGTACTTTCCACTGTTATGACATGTGACTCTCCAGTTGCCTTTTGCAGCAACCCTGGGACCTGCGGGCCAGCGCATGCCCACACGCCGTGTTTCCTTGGCAAGTGTTTGCATGGGCATAAATAGATCTGGAGGAATAGCTTCTCTTAGAGAAGACTTTGCTGCCCACTTGGACACATCTCGGGTCTCTTGTCCTAAAAGTGCCTGGGAATTCTAGATGTTTGTAAACAGATTGCTGTGACCTGGGGCAGTCACTGAAGATAGTTCTGGGCAAGCTGAAGGTGATGGATGGATTAGGGATGCTGGAACGTGGGCATGAGGGTACTGTTCCATGGGTTTCTATTTCCCACTGTCTGCTGGCAAGATCATTGGAGAGGGCTGTGCTTTCTGCCTGCAGCCTCCGAATCTATGACAGAAGTTGTTTTTAATATTTGTGGAGTACCCCAAAATTTCCAGATGCAAGAAAGATCAAATCTTTGTTGGTACCCATGATGCCAGGGGCTTCTATTGTAAAGTGGCAAGGGTCCTACTCTTCCAGGTCATACCTGCCTCTCACAGACATGCTGATTGCTCTTCAATTTCTTTCTTTCTTTCCTTCTTTCCTTCTTTCTTCCTTCCTTCCTTCCTTCCTTCCTTCCTTCCTTCCTTCCTTCCTTCCTTCCAAGATTTTTATTTATTTGAGAGAGAGAGAATGAGTGGGAGAGGGGCAGAGCAAGAGGGAGAAGCAGGCTCCCTGCTGAGCAGGGGACATGGGGCTGGATCCCAGGACCCTAGGATCATGACCTGAGCCAAAGGCAGCCACTTAGCAGATCGAGCCACCCAGCGCCCCTCTTCAGATTTTTGTTTTTTTTTTTTTTAATGGTTCAATCTTGCTTTTTTCTTTTACTTTTCCATTTTCTCCCATTAGGGAGGCTTGAGCTGGAGGCAGGAGGTAAGGGGTGTCTCTCCAGGGTGTGCCAAAGAGAGGAAGGGGAGAGGGGAGGTTGAAATAAGAATAAGCAGGAGGAGGAGGAAGGAGGCAGAGCAGAGGAGAGAGGGAAGGAGGGAGAAGAAGGAAAGAGAGGAGAAGGCAGCCCCCCAGTGTAAGAATCGGAGCCATGATGGACAGTTGTGGAACCACAAGGCTGATTAAAGAGGACCCTGCCTCTGTCTGTTTTCCCCTGCCACCCCCCCCCCCCCGGAGATGCTGACTGAGTGCTCCAGCAGTGAGTGGCAGGGAAAGCTGGTTTTCTCCCCTTCTCAAGTCTTGCTCAGACTATTGCAATAGCCTTCTGTGTCGATTTTTTCCCCTTGCTCCTAGTCTCTGTCCCCAATACAAGTACCCTGAGTAACCGGCAGAGTAACTCTGGGAAAAGCAAAGAGGACTCTATCAGGCCCCTGCATCACGGCGCCCCACATCTGCAGGATAAAGTCCAGACTCTAACAGGAATCAGATTGGTCTGAGGCCCACCTTGAGAACTGTCTCCTGCCATGTCTCTCTCCCACTTACATTTTTTATTCTAGCTGTAGTGGATGAGCTACAAATCCTTGTAGGGGTCTGGTCTCTGGCTGGCCTGGCTTCTAGGGTACCACAGAGCTTGGTGGAAGGAGGAGGGTCTCTCCTTCATAGCTGCAGATCACAGGGAGGCTCATGCCCCCAAGAGTCTAGGAGATCGAAGTTGGGAAAGTAGAACTATAACATGTAGTTGGGGTCAGGGATGCAGAGGTCAGGACTAGGAGCAGAAGACCTGAGGCAAGGGGATCAGAGACCCAGGGGAGGTACTGGCAAGGAGTTGGAGCGAGGAACTGTTTAATAGCTTTCAGACCTGATTATCCCTGTGCTTTGGAGCCTTGCTGTTGATATGACAGATGAGGAGCCAAATTCCATAAAAGGCCAGAGGCCCCTGTGTTTCTTGCTTCTGCGCCTGTGCCTGCTTTTTCTTCCCTTTGCCATCTCTTCCACTTTCACCTCTGAACTCCTGCTCATCCTTTGAAACTTAATTTGTGTATCAGCTTCTCTGAAAGTCTTCCTTGACCCTCTTAGATAATTAATATCTTAGTCCTCTGTACTATTTCCATTTTTTCTGCATACTTCTTTTTTTCTTTCTTTTTTTTTTTTTTAAAGATTTATTTAGTTACTTTAGAGAGAGGGAAGGAGAGAGAGTTGGGGAGAGGCAGAAGGAGAGGAATACAGAGAGTGTACTTCCCAATGAGCATGGAGCCCGATGCAGGGCTCGATCTCACAAGGCTGTGATCATGACCTGAGCCAAAATCAAGACTCAGATGCTTCACTGACTGAGTCACTCAGGTACCCTGCGTCTGCATCCATCTAATATTATATGCCTCATGTCCTCATTGTAATTATATTTACCTGTCTGTGTCCTTGTTATTAGAATGGAAGTGTCTGGACAGCAAGAACTTTGTCTCAGTTGTCTCTCTAGGCCTAGTGGCTGACATATAGTGAGGAAATTATGTATAATTCTTGAACTGAGCATAACAGAATGGAGATTAGGAGAAGAGAGGGCACACTGTTATATGGACTTCATACCCCTGCCCATCACGATATAGGCTTAGCAGTGTGGCCATGTACCCTTGGTACACGTCCATTAGACTATACTGCAAATGGTGCTCTGGAGTCCAATAACATGAAAAAGAGAAAAGTAAAATAACTGCTTTATACTACAGAGGAAGAGTTATGAAGTTCACGGTTGGGAACTGATGTGAGGTCTTCCCAACCCCTCTGTGAGTACATTAGTCCTTGGCCTCAGAGTCAACCTAAGAAGAAGAATAACTTCTGTATTGCTCTGAAATGCCGTCTTAGTTTTCCTCCAGCTAGTGAGCAAACTAAAGGCTTGTTGGGAGGACAATAGGTAGGGATTTCTGGGAGTGAACTAATATGGCGCCATCCATGGGCAGGCATCTTGGAGCTTCCCCTACGTTCTCTAACTAATTAGACCTTCTGGAATCCAGCCCTGTCAAGTGTTCAAAGGAGCCCTGGTGTGTAGTATCAATGTCTGCCCAACTTTAATAAATCCTCTGGCTTCTAAGGTTTAGAAAAAAACAGGCCCATTCCTTTGGCCTGGGCTGCTCAGAGAATCCTGGCCCTACATTAAATGTCAGGAAAAGATAAATTGAGTCTTGGTGTTTACCTCAAAGCAAAAACACACAGATAATCCAACCCTAGTCCAAAAACCATTATCTACCACCCACATGTAACCCCAGCCAACCTACTTTCAATTCGTGAATCTATTTATCTTTGAGAATTCTACACTTTTTGTCTGAACTTAGTCCTGACTTTTCCTGGGAGATGTCTTAGTTTAGGGTCTGAACATATGGGAACCCAAAATAAATGAGGACTTCACCTCCTTGCCCTTCTTCTTGATGAAAATCAGTAGCATAACAAGTCAAGACTCAGGCTTTGAGGGCAGAAAGGCTCAGAGAACAGACATTTCTTCTCAGCATCTAGATGGTCTTGGGCAAGTAATTTATATTCTTCCAGCCTTACTTTGTCCATCTGTTAAATGGGGATAACCAACCTCATCAAAAGAAATAATGTATGTGGAACATCCAGGAAAATGGCCAGCAGAGTGTGGGGTTCACATAAATTATGCTTAGTATTATATTGTTACTCTGAAAATAATCTCATGAGATTCCTATGGGTCTTGGTGCCCAGTTTTCAGCATCTTATTTGGTCTCCTGTTCACTCTAGCTGCTTCCTAGGCTTTGAACAGTTTGCTATGTGCCTCATTATCTACTCAGCCTCTGAAAGTCCTGGATTTGTTCCAGTTCAGCATCTGCATGGACTGGCTGTGTGTCTTTGGACAAGTCACTTAACCTCTCTGTACTTACTTTCTTACCTGGTTAGGTTGGTATAGGCCAGGTGACCTCTGAGCCCTGCCTCTTCTAGGTCACCATGTGGTTTGTGTCCTAAAATGGCCACAGAAGGAACTGTTCAGAGGCTGAGCCTCAGTGCCTCCCTGGCCTGAAGCTCCAAGTTCTGGTCTCAACGCCAGTCAAGCTGCCAGCTGGTGTTCTTTATATTTTGTGAAGTAAATTCACAAAGCTGTAAGTTACCTCATAGAGTTTTGCCATGGATATTATAGGACACTTCACCTCAGGAGGCCTCTTTCCTGTTCGGGTGCCCTGGACCCGGATTCCCATGGAAAGGCGGGCTTGTTTGGGCCAATAACAGATCAGGTACAGGATGGGAAGCCATGAAATGAGCCCCATTCTGCCTCGTCCTCCTAACTCCTGTCAGGGGCAGGCGTTGCTCTCAGCAGCAAAGCAGGGCTGTCGTGGTCCCCAGCAGCTGGATTTCAAGAATGCAGAAACGTGCACTTAAAGGCTTTGGGACAGCTTCTTGGTGACTGTTAGGCTGTCTCTGCTGGCCTCAGAATATTTCCTGTTTCCACAGGTGAAGAGAAAAATGAGGTTTAGGTGAACTGGATCTTTAAAAGCTGTAGGAAGGCACTTGACTCCTGCTATACGATTAGAAACTTTTCTGTGTATATGAGTGCCTATCGGTATCTGCATCTATCTGGCTGGATGTGTTTTTTAAACCAGCCTGTGGAATCTGAACGGGGACTCTGTACTGTAGACAATGGCTGAAAGAGGGTTTGCTCCTTGATCCCATGGTTTTCATGACGACTGTCCTCTGGGAGCTAAAAGTCCGGAGCTACTTTTACTAGGCCAGTAGTGCAAATGACTGCATTCCCAGCTCTTCCTCCACTACGCCCTCCCCACCAGAAAATACCTTTTCTCCCCCCTGGGAGGGCAAGAGGGAAAAGGGCTGACAGAGACAATGTTAAGACTGTTGGTAGATTATTGGTATATAACCCAGCTGTCTGCCCTGCCTTCTCCCGACAAACTAAAGTCTGACCTCACACTTCATTTATGCCACAGATCAACTTTCTGGGCTCTAAGTCAAATCAGGAAGAAAGAAATAATGTGATCAAGGATGCCTTCTTACTCTCCCATTTTAGCACTGTGAGTCACAAAGAATAATACACTGCGTTAGCCTCTCTGCTCCCCAGGGCAGGCACTCCCTGATGGTGGGTGAGACAGGCATTTAGGCAGGAAAAACACTCCCTCCAGATCCCTTGGCCATGGTTTCAATTTGCTGCTGTGGTATAGAAGGTGGATGACCCACAGACGGAGGGTGAACCTTATTCCTTTAGAGGTAGGATTAATTAGGATCCCTAGGAGAAATGCAAATTGATAAAGGTAAGGGTCTAATTAAATAAGGGTCCATTCATCTATCTGTCTGTCATATATCTATCCACCCATCCATCATCCATCTATCCATCCATCCATCCATCCATCCTCCCATTCTTCCATCCTTCTAACCATCATCCATCCATCATCCATCATCCATCCATCATCCGTCCATCCATCCATCCATCCATCCATCCATCCATCCATCCATCCATCATTT
>PITA01007229.1:0-77996 GCA_004023965.1 Spilogale gracilis
GGGTGGGGCGAGATCGCTGGAGGCGTGGCGGGGGGGGCGAGAGTGGGAGAAGGGGGTGAGGTAGCCTCCGGGGGCGGGGCGGAGGGAGCGAGGCCCCGGGGGGCGGAGCTAGAGGCGGGGGCTAGGGGGCGGGGTGCAGAGAGTTGGGGGTCAGTGTGGAAACCGTAGGGGAACATGTGGGCTGGAAAGGACGGGCATCGCCTTGATTTGGGGAGATCTAGGTGCTCAGAGATTGCACACACAGTCTGAGGAAGCAAGTACAGCCGGGGTCCTAAAGAATGGGGAGGCTTAGCATCCATGGCGGTAGGGGTCTGGGCCCTGGTTCTGGAGCGTGAGGAAGGATGGGTAAGTGCGGTTAAGGCCAGGGAGCCTGAGGCGGTGTTGAAAGAGGTCTCGGTGGACTGGGGGCGCGGAGGTCGGAGCGGCTTAGGGAGGTTTGGGAGGGAAATGGAGGCGGCGTGGCGGTGGAGGTGGGGAGCTGAGGCACCTGTGATAGGGAGGAGATGAGGACCTCGTAGGCGAAGGTTGAGTCAGAAGGGGTGTTCTTAGGGCGACCTGGGAGGAGA
This sequence comes from Spilogale gracilis, assembly GCA_004023965.1. Taxonomy (NCBI): domain Eukaryota; kingdom Metazoa; phylum Chordata; class Mammalia; order Carnivora; family Mephitidae; genus Spilogale; species Spilogale gracilis. Next base: position 567 of record PITA01007229.1, read on the forward strand.
GGGGAGAAGAGGGAAGGCCAGCGGAGTGCGCCTCCAGGCCACTGTGTATGCAGACGATACACAGGACTCAGGGAAGGGAAGGACCAGGGGCAAGCCTGGAGACTCAAAGGAGGAGCATGGAGACCCGGAGCCGGGGAGGATGGGAGACCGACCGAGGGCTCTAGTGGGCTGGGCTGAGCACAGGAAGTGTAGAGGGGGCGGGGGCTTTGGGGACTGAGTGGGGTCTAGCAAAGGGAGTGGCTGAAGAAAGATGTCAGCCCTGGGTGGAGTCTTTGGGGAATAATGGAAGGGATCCTGCGGAGGGGGCCTGTGAGGGGGAGGCAGGAGGCAGTGGGAAGGGAATCCTGAGGCAGCGGGGTGGGTGAGGGAGAGTGGGTACCTGACATCAGGGTATCTGTCAGGGGGATTGGGTGTTCCTGGAAGTGGGATGAAGGAGGCCCACTAGGGCTAAGTTCCTGAGTCAGGGAGGGAAGACCAGTAGACTGAATCAGGTCCTGGGAGCCTGGGAGAGGAGGGCAGCTTCAGAGAGGGCCAGCGAGAGGGGGTGGACCAGACAAGGGGGTCCATTCATTTGTTCAACAAGTAGTGGACGGAGGTGGGGGCCAGTGCAGCTGGGACCGAGTGTGACAGGAAGGAGGTGTCGGCCGTGTGGGTGATGGCTGAATCAGACAAAAGACCTGGGAGGAGAGAAGAGGGAAGTAGCATGGAGGTCCAGGCTTCTGTGACATGGTTGAGGCAAGACTGGGGGCTCGGTGTGTGACAAGCGCTGTCATGGGTTAAGAGATCAGAGAAGGTCTCTGCTGTCTCAGGGCTCAGCATCCAGTGGGGAGATATGAACAGATAAGCCGGCACACGTGTGGTGAGATAGCAGGTGTTACTCAGGGCTGCGAGGAAAAATAAGCTGGGCCAGGATATAACAGGTGATTTTGGAGACTATTAGGGCGTCCTGGAACTCCTCTCTAGGAAGGAGACATTGGAGCCGAGAGCCGGAGGAGGTGAAGTTCAGCTATATGAAAATCAATCTTTACACACACACACACACACACACACACACACACACACACACACACTGAAGCAGCCGTAGCTGTTCTCAGACCTCCTTTCCTCAGCCCACAGGCAGACAGAACGTTCTGGGCAGAAAGTGTGGAAAATGCAAAGGCCCTGTGGTAGGAGCCAGTTGATGCTTGGGGAGCAACAGCAGGAAAGCAGAGTAGATCAAGAGGTGTGAAGGGCCTGCAGGTCAGGGAGGCTTTAGGCCTGTTGTGTGTGTGGCGGAAGAGCATGGTGCGGGAGTGACGAGCTCTGGCTTAGGTTTTAGAAGGGTCCCTGTGGCTGTCCAGTGGAGCCTTCAAGAGGGCATTAAAGCGTTTTGAGAATGGTGTTTTTATAGAATAAACGTCATATGGGGCGAGGGTGGGGCTATGTGACTCCTCTTTCCTTCAACAGAGGTTGTCAGCTGTGGGCAGAGGGGCAGGGATGGTCACGAAGCAGGTCCCAGAGACCTTGGGGCACGAAACAGTGGCTGCTTTTGCGTCGGAGCAGGGCAGGAGGAGTGAGGCCATGAACCCAGAGCCTTGGCTGCTCAGAAAGTTCTGGAGCTGTAGTACAGATAATTCCAAGTCCTGGGTCTGGGGAGGGTCCTGAGGGAAGGAGGTGAGGCAAGTGAATCAGCAGGGTGTGAGGAAGGACTTCTCCCCAGGGGAAGGTCAGGTCGGTTCTGTGCCCTGTGGACCTGGGGGCGTGCGTCCCGGGCTCATTTCCCCAGGCAGAGGCGAGAGCAGACCCAGCATCTGCCATGGGAGCTGGCATACTACTGGGCAAACAGTAGGCGCTCCCTGAGGGAGGCTGCCGCGCCTCGCTGCTGCAGACTGGCAGGTTGGTCTTGCTGGGGGCGGGGATGGAGGAGAGGAGTGACAGCTTTGAGTCTCCTCGTTTCTCAGGGCAGTGGGGCACCTCCTCACACCTGCACCGCGGTGGCCCATGTGTGCGGGCTGCCGTTAGCCCTGTTTAGCCCTGTTTAGCCGCCATGACCCTGAGCCCAGGCCGGTGTGGGACTGGCCCCCAGGGGCGGAGCCGGAGCTGACCTGCCATCTGCCCCCTGGGGCTCTTCTGTGTTAGAACCATTTCGTGGCTGCGGGTGGCCCCTGAGAAAGAGGGATGGGTCTGTCCAATGGGGCATTAGTGGGAGAGGGACAGAGGCTCTTCTCTCTGATCCCGTGTCACCTTACTTTTCCTCTGCCTGTCCCCAGGGAGAGGGCCCCCAAAGAAAAACCCAACCAGCCAGCACTGCGGCAAGCCCGCCAGGGACCCACCGATGAGGCCCAGATGGCGGCCGCGGCGGCCCTGGCCCGGCTGGAACAGAAGCAGCCCAGGGCCCGCGGCCCCACGTCCCAGGAGTCCATCCGGAACCAGGGTGAGCGAGGCCTGTGCTTGGCCCTGGATGGAAGTAGTCGCGTGACCAGCAGCTTCCGGGGCTTTGAAGTCTCGGTGGAGGGAGGAAGGGTGCCAGGTGGAAAGGTGCAAGGTGCCAGTGTCTGGAAGGCTGAGGAAGGGAGAAAGGAGCCGAGGCAGGGTTGTCCTCAGGAGGTCAGGGGAAGCCTAAGGGTAGGGGGAGGTGGCTCAGGCAGGGGGGCCTGAGCAGGGGAAGGACTAGAGCTTGACCCACTCCGGTCTTGGTGTTGGGGACGTGTGCCTGGGGCCAGAGCAGGGCCTTCAGCCTGCCCATCTCTGCCCTGTCTCCAGTGAGAAAGGAACTTCGAGCTGAAGCGACTGTCAGCGGGAGCACAGAGGCCCCAGGGACCAACACGGTGAGGACGTCCGCGCAGCAGCAGGACACCCGAGGGGCACCCTGGAGCAGGGACCCGGTTCTTGCCTGCATTGGTCTAATTGGTCATTTCCTCATTACCAGCCGGGTGCCCAGCCCTGGGCTGTAAGCACATGGTGCTGCGGGGGGGGAGAGGGGGGACACAGAGGAGATGTCAGGGTGGCTAGAGGTCACGTCTGGCCTTGTGCACAAAGGCAGTGTGGGGAGCCCCGCCTGAAACAGTGGGGCAGGTTGTGGTTGAAGGTGGGGTTGACTGGGACCTTCACACTCAACTCCCGCCTCAGCTGTTTTCCAGGGAGATGGGAGGGCTGCTCTGAGACCCGTGTCATCAGGGAGGCCTTGCTGGGGGAGGTGGGCTTTAAAGGAGGGCTTGGCGGGAAGGGTGTTCTGAACAGCCTGACCCTCGAGCTCTTGCTGAGTTTAGAATGGAAGAGGCCCCAGACGGTGCCTAGGGCCCGAGGTCCAGAGAGTGGTCTGGGCTCCTCCAGGGCACAGTGACTCCTAACTCACCTGCCGTGGCCGCCTCCTCGCGAGATGAGGGACCATGATGAGGCGTCGCTGACTGAGCGTTCGCCCCGCGTGCAGAGCCACCCCACACTTTCTGTCCCACGTTGTTTAGTTGTGAGCTGGCCCCACAGAGCCATTTTGCAGAGCAGAAGGTGGGCTTGGTGGGGCTCTGGTGCGGGGCTGGGGTGTCCCAGCAGCAACACGCAGAGGGGGTGGCGTGGTGGCCCCCGGCTCAGCTGCCTGCACCCCCATCCCCCAGGGGCCCGAGGCCAAAGAGGAGGGCTCAGCCCACCTGGCGGTGCCTGGCGTGTGCTTCACATGTCCGCTCACCGGGGCCACGCTCAGGAAGGACCAGCGGGATGCCCACATCAAAGAGGCCATTCTCTCGGTGAGTGGCAGCCCCGTGTCCTGCCCAGGGAGCTGGGTGGCTTGGGTCCTCTCTAATGCCTGTGCCCACAGGGAGGCCGGCTGCTTCCGTCTCTCTGCAGAGGCAGCGTGTACTTGGGGTACAGAATTCCCAGTGCCCTGGCGTGGGTGGAGAAAAGCCACCCCTTGGCCAGCCTTCCTGAAGACGACCAGTCTGAGTGGTTTCGGACCCTTTCCAGAGAGGTCCCACTTAGGTGCAGCTGTGAAACCCTGCACCCCCTTCACCCGAGGTCCAAGCGTGCTGTGCCAACTATAGCAAACTCTGGCGAAGCTGGAGGCTTCAAGTGGCACCCATTCCCTCCGGGTTCTGGGAGCTAGGAGCGTGGTACGGGTCCCACTGGGCTGAGTTCCTTCTGGGCGCTCCAGGGGAGTGTGCGGCCGGCCTTGTCCAGCTTCCAGGCCATCCAGGGCAGCTCTCCGGCCTGGCAGCAGGTGCGCCAGGCCGTGTCTCCTCTTCTCTTTTCCCCTTGGAGGGACCTCGACATTACGCTTCACCCACCAGGGTAATCCAGGCTAATCTCCCTATTTGAAGGCCCTCTGATGAGCAGCCTTAATTCTCTCGGTCTCCTTACTGCTCCTCTCCCGTGTCACTGAAAGCACCCATGAGACCGAGGGGTGAAGACGGGCCATCTGCTGCGCCTTACCCCAAGTTCCCAGGTGTTAACATTTTCCCCCGTTTGCGCCGTCACCCCTTTCTAGTTTTTTCAGAACCATTTGAGAGAGAGTTCTGCATGTTAGCAGCTTGACCATAAGTTCCGTAGCTGTTTCGCCAGCTCCTTGCTGAGGAGCGTGTGGTCAGCATGTCCTGTCCGGGCGGGAACAGCGGTGCCACACAGAGCCTTTGCTGCAGGTTGCTTTGAGCTGTGGGCTCAGTACCGGGGTGGGAGGGAGCGCTGCGTGGACAGATATGTGGGGTGTGGACAGCGGCTGCTGCTGAGCCTCTGAGGGGCTGTCCCCATTCACCCTCTGCCTGCAGCCCCTCAGGTCTCGGGCCCATGCCCTCCCTGTGGGGGTTGGAGGCTCTCCATCTATCTCTACCCGAATGGAAAGATGAAAATATCTAAAATGGTTTTAATGTGCATTTCCTTCATTTTGGCCGTGTTTTCATATGAGAACGTATCCTTTGTTCATTTTTCTGTTGGCTGGTTGGACTTTTCATTTATTTATTTGTTTTTTAAGTAGGCTCTCTGCCTGGGACACCTGGGGGGCTCAGTTGGTTCAGCATCTGCCTTCAGCTCAGGTCATGATTCTGGGGTCCCGGAATCGAGCCCCGCGTCAGGCTCCCTGCTCGGCAGAGAGTCTGCTTCTCCCTCTGCCCCTGTGCGTGCATGCTCGCTCTCTTTCTTTCTCTCACATGAATAAATCTTTAAAAAGTAGGCTCCGTGCTTAGCGCAGAGCGCAGTGCAGACAACCCCACAGCTCTGAGACCGAGACTTGAGCTGAGACCAGGTGCCTCTGGGCTTTTTCTGAAGTCGATCTGTAGGGACCCTTCACATTTTAGGGAAATTGGTCTTTGCCTATAGTGAGTTGTGACTGTTTTCCCTTAGTTTTTAACTTTTGGGTTGTGCTGATGCTCCCTTGGCCATGTAGAGGTTTTTGATCTTTGTGATTAAGCATGTTGGTCCTGTGGCTTCTGGGCTTTGTGGCACACTGAGAAAGGCCTTCCCGGCTGTGGAATTAAAATGATTCTTGCATGGTTTTTCAGTCTTTTTCTGTTTTGCTTTTTGTTATTTAATGTTTAAAAACTTCGATCCGTAAAAACTACTTGAATCCAACTAGAAGCTATCCCCCCCTATCCAGCGTGGGGCATGAAGCTAGTGCTGTTTTCCTTGAGAGCCGCTCAGCTTTTCCTGCCCCCACCCACTGCCTTTATTGAAAATACCTGCTTTTTGGTCATAGCTGTGAAATCTACCTTGATCACAAAGTAGATTCCTGAATGGATTCGATTCCTTTCTGGACGTTTGGCTCCTTTGTCCCTTATCTACTCTCGGGCCCTGCACATGATTTAAACGTGGCCATGGGTCTCCTGGAAACACATGAGAGCCGCATTTGGAGGAGTAGCTCTTTCCCGGGGAGTGTCTGGGAGCTCACTCAGGCCTGGCCTGGCCACGTGCTGAGAACATCCCCCCTCTCGTCTGCAGACTGCATTCTCTGCCCGTTGACATCTTTGTCCCCTTCTGTCCCACCCTGGCAAGTAACCTGGGAAACCAGGCTGGCGGAGGTCTGTTGCATGGACCCTGGAGGCGGCATCATGTGGCCTGTGACTCCACCTCCCCCCTAGAGGTGGCCCAGGTCGCAGCCACTGAGGGGCTCTCTCCTTTTCCTCCTTTGCTGAGAACGCACAGCTGAGTCTGTTTCAGTGAGACGCTCCCGACCCGCCAGGGGACCGTTTTCACCCATGTCACCTGAGTAGTGAGACCGAGCTGCTGGGGGAGGGAGGGGTGCCTGATGCATTTCCTTCCCTCCTCCCAGCACTTCTCCACTGACCCCGTGGCTGCCTCCATCATGAAGATCCACACGTTCAACAGAGACCGGGACCGGGTGAAGCTGGGTGTGGACACCATTGCCAAGTGAGGGGACAGCTGCCCTCCCGCCAGGGTGTCGCCCAGCCCCCACCACAGCCTGCGGAGGGAGCCTGGAAGGAGCACAGTGCTGGGAGTGCAGCCGGGCCCCCCCACCCGCCCGCAGGAAAGGGCCTCTTGGGGCTTAAGTTCACCTGTCTGTAAAATGGAGGGTTTTACTAAATGAGGGCGTCCCAACCCTGCCTGCCTTTCCTTCGGGATCGTCAGAGGGATGTGCGACTGAGGCAGGGTATCCGCCACTCCCCTCATCTGTGCGAATAGGCCTGGGGGAGGAAGGATCCTGGGAAGTCCCTGTAGCTTGCGAGTCCCCGGGGACCTGGAGGCTTCCGTGGTCAGTTAGGCTCTGCCCGCTGCCCCCACTGCTGTGTTTGTGGGTGCCCTCGGGGGGACGGTCCCCCGGGGGGCTGCGTTGCGGGCAGCAGTGGGGGCTGTCAGCCCCATGGGGTGGGCTCCGCGGGGCGGCCCTCTGGAGTCCCTCCTGCCACGAGGCCGGGGGAAGGACTGTCCGCTGCTCCCCTCCACCCCAGGTATCTGGACAACATCTGCCTGCACCCCGAGGAGGAGAAGTACAGGAAGATCAAGCTGCAGAACAGAGTGTTTCAGGTGAGGCGGCCCTAAGAGGGCTGTGCGCCCAGCTCATGCACGCACACACACACGTGCACACACACGTGCACACCTGGTGCCCCGTGGCGGGGGGACGGTGGGGAGAGGCCGCTCGCCGCCCTGGCGGGAGTCAGAACCAGGCGGCTGGAGGGCATCTGCGGGGGTGGCGGGGTGGGCCGGGTGGCGGGCAGAGGAGGGGACCGGGCTTTGTGAACGTGTGTTGTGCATCACGTGTATGTTTTGTGTGCTGTCCCCACCACCCCCGCGGGTTTCGACTTTCATCTGAATGCGTTGGGACGCCGTTGGCACGGGTGAGATTTCTCCCAGAAACACATACTGGGGGTTTCTGTGGTGAAATCCCACCGTGGCCTGCTGCAGATGCCACCGGCCCCACAGCCCACGCAGTCAGCCTCCGCCACCTCTGGGGTCCTCTTGCTCTCCTTTGGCTCTTCAGCCTCCTGCTCCACCTGCCTGGTGACCTCCGCAAGCCGCTGCTGGCGGCGCCGGGGCCTGTGTTGGCAGCGAGCGTGCTCCGCTCCAGGGACGGCTTCAGCGGGTTCACCCCGTTGCGATCGCTCCAACACCAGGGAACTCGGAGCCGGGCAGGGTGGTCAGTGAGGCGGGGGGCCTTCCAGAGGCCCTGGGGCCTTGTGTGACCTCTGGTTGCACTCCCTTAGGAACGCATCAACTCCCTGGAAGGGACTCATGAGTTTTTTGAGGCCATTGGTTTCCAGAAGGCGCTGCTTACAGTTCCCGATCAGGGTAAGGGAGGTGGAACAGGGTCTTGGCCGTGCGGGGAGGAGGGGTGCGGGCTGGAGGGCTCTCCCCTTGGCAGCAGAGTGACTTCCGTGCGTGCCGCAGAGGGCCCCGAGGAGTTCTACGTGCTGAGCGAGGCCGCCCTGGCCCAGCCCCAGAGCCTGCAGAGGCACAAGGAGCAGCTGCTGGTCGCCGAGCCCGTGCGGGCCACCCTGGCCCGCCAGCGCCGGCTCTTCCGGCCCTCGCCCATGGCCTCTCAGTTCGACCTGCCCGGGGACTTCTTCAATCTCACGGCGGAGGAGATCAAGCGGGAGCAGCGGCTCAGGGCGGAGGCCGTGGAGCGGCTGAGTGTGTTGCGGACCAAGGCCATGCGGGAGAGGGAGGAGCAGAGGGAGCTGCGCAAGTACACCTACACGCTGCTGCGCGTGCGCCTCCCGGACGGCTGCCTCCTCCAGGGTGGGTGCCTCCTCCAGGGTGGGTGCCGGAGGAGCTGGGCGGGCCCTGGGCTGCTCCCTGGGGGTGCTCCTGTGAGGCACAGCCCTGCTGACTGTCCCACCCCCCCCCCAGGGACCTTCTACGCCCGGGAGCGGGTGGCCGCGCTCTACGCTTTCGTGCGGGAGGCTTTGCAGAGCGACTGGCTGCCTTTCGACCTGCTGGCCTCCGGCGGACAGAGGTTGTCAGAGGAGGAGAGCCTGGCCTTCAACGAGTGCGGGCTGGTGAGTGAGGGGCTCCCCGTGTGGGTGGGGAGGTTTTGGGGCAGTGTGGGGTGTGTCTCTGGGTTTTCCTGCCCAGCACAAACTCTCCACGAGGGTGGCCACTTTCAGCAGTGGGCCCCTGAGTTAAGGCCCCACCTTCCCTTGGATGTGCGGCATGCCCCCAAGTGAGGTCTCTCTGCCTTGGTTTCCCACCTGGAGAGCGGGAACGCGGCAGGCATGTCAGAGTTCCCCGACAAGCAGAGCCAAGGCAGATGGATCTGCGATGAGGGACTTGCTGGGCGCTGGGGTGGGGGTCAGGCCGTCCCATGGAAGGCTGGAGGGGAGCCTTGGGTTGGCGAGCCTGCGGGAACGGGCTGACTGGCTGTGGTCGCTGGTGGGGGGCTGCCCAGGGCGTGCGTGGCCCTGGTTTTAGCACAAGGGAATGAGTGTGAAGACTGTCACAGAAAGGCCAGAGCGAGGCTGAGGCTTCTCACCCACTGCAGGTGCCCTCAGCCCTCCTGACCTTTTCGTGGGACGCTGCCGTGCTCGAGGACATCAAGGCTGCGGGGGCCGACCCGGACTCATCTATTCTGAAACCTGAGCTCCTGGCGGCCATCGAGAAGCTCTCGTGAAATAAAAGCAGGGTTGGCTGTAGTCTGCGTGGGTTTGTCTCATGCTGTCCTGCTTCCTCCACTGCTATCCCCAACCCATCCCCCATCCCAGGGTCCCCCACTCCTTCGGAAGCGCCTGCCCCGGCCCACAGAGCACTGCAGGCATGGGGAGGAGCGCTGGTGGGCTGACACATGCTTGGGACCACCACCCGGAGAGCGTTCTTGGGACGCAGCCACCGTACCTGCTCACAGAGCCCCTGGGCAGGAGAGTAGGCCTGTGGCAAGGGCCCAGTCCCTGTGTGCTGTGGCCCAGGTGGCCACGGGGTTGCTGGGGACGGAGACACAGGGCCTGTCAGGACACGGTTCTGTGATTACTGAATTATGAACCCGAATAAATGACATCAGACTCATCTCCTGGTGCTGAATTGAAGCTGTCCTGGGCAGGGGCGGTGGCTGCGGGGCTGCTGGCACAGGAGGGCCTCCCAGGGAGCTCTCGTCTTACGGGAGGGCCTGGGGGGGACAGAACAAAGTCCCCACAGATGGCCCATCCTCAGGCCCTGGTCCCAGGGGCTGTTCCTTTATAAAACTAAGAGGCGGTGCCTGTGGTTGGGGTACCCAGGCGGGGAGTGTCCTGGGTAGGCAGGTGGGCCCAGTGTCACCACAAGGGTCCTCACACCTGGAAGGAGGTGAAAAGAGGCAGAAGAGGCCGAGCTGCAGGGGTCAAAGGTGGAGGAGGTGCCGTGAGTCACATGGGTCCCCCCTCCTGGGCTTCCAAAGGTAACTGCTCCTGCCCGCACCGTGGTTTCCAACCTGAGGCCCACATTAGACTTTTGACTCCCAGAACCAAGGAAACAAGTTTGGTTTTAAGCCAAGTTGGCCATGATGTGTTCAGGCAGCACAGTGACTGCTCACCTGGACTGTGCCCTCCCCTCCCCTCAAGCCACGCCTCCCAGTCCCTCCCCTCCCTTGCACTGAGGCCAGGCCCCTGGCCACCACCAGCTCAGTGACAGACTTGACGCTTTGAGCTCCAAATGTGGTTTCAACACCAAAAATGACTCATAGCCCCACAGCCTGCAAGTAGCCCCCTCACATGCCTTTGCTTCCCATCCGGTCACAGCTGCTCTGTTCCCACACAGCGCGAGCTGGGGGTCTGTCCTCTGCTGCCCTGTCTCAGTACCCCCTAACTGTGACTTGGCACTGGCTGCAAGCTGTTGGGTGGCTAACACAGGTTCCAGGGGACTTGACTGGCCGGGGCGGTCCCGTACAGAGGCTGCGCACATACCTGCATTCGCCTTCAGCAGGGCATCCTGGCCTTCAAGGGTCCTGACGGTGGGGTGGGGTCCCCCGGTCGTGGCAGATTCCAGTGGCTGCTGAGTACTAACACGGTAGCTGCCTCCTTCCCGCAGGGGCAGCAGGAATAGAACTCAACAGAGGGGCCGGGCGCCCAGGTTAAATGGAGTCCGTGAGCTCCGCCAGAATCTCCGCCAGAATCTCCGCGCCCCCAGGCCTCTTACATGCTCCGATGCCGGTGTGGGGCTGCTCCAGGGCACAGGGGCCTGCAGCTCTCGGCCCGTTCTTCCCCAGGTGTGACCTGACCCCAACGTTGATCCGGAAGCCCCACAGATGGGCAAGAGGGTCAGACCAGCAGAAGCACCTTCCGGAAGCGGTCACCTTGAACCTGGTCAGCGTAGAGGCCAAGGATTTCACAGCCAAGAGTGGAGACAGTGCTTCTGCAGGGTGTTACCCTTTATACACATGACAGAGCCACACATCGGGTAGGGGAGAGCGCACCCACCCGCCCAGGGCCAGGGACCAGCCCCAGCAGACGGAACTCACCTGACGCACAAGGAATGATGTTTGAAAAGACAACAGACGCACCAGGTCAGGGCTGGACAATAAGTTTATACACACCCACATCAGGTCAAGGAGCCGCAGCGGGCTCCAACTCATTTACAAGCATGTCATCACAGCGCCTGCTTGGGACCGGCAGGCGTGACCAGGCTGTCCCTGGACAGGTCCTCACATCGCAATAATGCTTTATTAAAGGGAAGATTAATATGCAGCTTTTGGGGGAGATATTTTTACAAATACCGAAAGGAACAAATCAAGCATCCTCTATAAAACTTTCCAGACCTCCAGAGAGGCCTGCGAAGCAGGTCAAAGTGCTCTTTACACAGGACTCGTATGACTTTCAAGTATCCCAGAGGCGTCTGCGAATGCCCTAACCATTCTACCTACACACGCCGGGCTGGCGGGGCACTCAGCAGGGGCTCAGCGAGCTGGTGGGCATGGGGCTCTCGCTGGTGTCCATTCCCACGGGCCCCCCAGCTCCAGAAGTGGTTCCACACGGGGCCGGAGCCTCTGCAAAGCAAGAGAGGGAGGGGGCTTTAGCTGGCTGCGCCCCCAGACTGGCTAGGGGCCTAAGTCACTGCCCCCCACAGCCCCCTTCAGACAGCTACACTCACGGTCCTCAGAGTCCATCCCCCCCTCAGCTCAGTCGGCAAATGGCCTCCCTCACTGCCCCCTCCTTCAGGTCTCCCTGACTGAGCCCCTTCTATAGCCGAGACCACCCCAGGACTCCTCCGTTCCCTTCCGGGAACCCAGCCCAGGGGTTGGCACTGCAGGTGCAATGCTGCCGAGTCTCTGGGAAGCTTCTGGAACAGTGCCACGATGTGGTCGGCATCCAACTGCTGGCCCGTTACTGTGCCCATTCCTGCCATGGCTCCTGGAGTCTAGTCCCGCTGCGCACACGGCAGCTCTCAGGTAAGTCAGATCCTGCAGACCCAGACCAGAACCCACTGCCCACACCCACTCGGCTCACCCAGCACCTCTTGGGGTCTCTTAACTCAGCCCCACTGTTTATGGACAGGAGGCGCGTGGGAGCGAGAGGTCGTATGTTCTTCCTGAAATTCAGGCCAGGCTCTTACCCCCAACATCCGAGATGTCCAGGATCACACAGTCGCCATCCTCCTCTTCCTCCTCCTCCGTGTCTGCCTGGAAGCCATCCAGGTCCCCTGCTCCGACCTGGACAGATAAGGGTGCATGGGCCAGCGTGCCCCCACCAACCACCTCTACCCGATTTGGCAACAAGTTGAGAGCCTAAGAGCAAAGGAGCCTTGTGGGGAGCAGAGAAGGTTCTCTCAAAGGACCTCATTTAGAGCTCCCAAAACGACCATCAGCATTATTTACATTATAAAACTAATCTGCTATTTCTGAATCAGGAATCTGGCTTTCTGGTTCGATCTAAAAGAGAGTGATAAAATACCTACTTTCTCTTTCCCTTGAAATAAATAGCGGAGAACTCAGAGAGCCAGCATCTCCTCTGCCCAGGGGCTCAGTCCCTCTACCCGGCCCCTGACAACTCGTCACTCATGCTTGGACCACTGTTGCCACTGACGACACCATCCGAACTGCCGTGGGCAGAATCTCTACCTACTTTCCGAAGCCGTGTTCATCCTCTACCTACTTTCCGAAGCTGTGTTCATCCTCTACCTACTTTCCGAAGCCGTATTCATCGGCTGTCACCAGAGGGGACAGAAGGACCCCGTGCAAAAGGGCCAATTTTAAGTTTTGTTGTTTTTTTTTTTTTTTAATTAGAGAGACAGTGAGGGAGAACATGAGAAGGGAGAAGGTCAGAGGGAGAGGCAGACTCCCCGGGGAGCTGGGAGCCCGATGTGGGACTCGATCCCGGGACTCCAGGATCATGACCCAAGCCAAAGGCAGTGGCTTAACCAACTGAGCCACCCAGGCACGCCCTAAAAGGGCCAATTTTAAACACCGACCATCCATACAAGCGTCCCTACTCTCTGTAGATGAACAGAGAACCAGCAGAAGCAGAGATGGGCTTATTTCAAAAGGGGGTCTGTTTCTCAAAACTCTCCTGGAATTCCTCTGCTACAGAAATCGGCATTTGTCTGAAGGGGTGACGGTGCAGGACCACACGGTGGGCAGCCCCACGAACACAAGGGGGCCCGCCAGAGCAGGCAGCACTACCGCCTCCAACGAACTCATGGTCTAAGAAAAGCACAGCCTGCCTCTCAACCGTGCTGACCGGGAGGCCGGATCGGCGGGTGGGGTCGGAGCACAGGAACAACGTGGTGGCACAGCCCGCCCCGCTCCCGGGCCCTGCGCAGTGGCCCACTGCGCACAAGCGCAGCTGAACAAAGCCCACCCGCCCCGTGCGCCTGCCGGTTTGCAGGGGGCTCCCCAGCCGCAGCCCTCCAGGCACAGGACAGGCGCTCAGGCCGCCGCTACCACCAGCGGGGGACCCAGGACCTGCCACACGCTCCGTGCTTGGCAAGGCATTAACTCTGTAGAACACCTGTTCAGGAGGCATTCTGATCACAGATGATTTTTGACTGGAAAGCGAAAACAGGACCCCTCCCCATTTTAGATACAACCGAGGCCCAAAGCTCAAGTTCCCCGGGGGGCCACATAAGACGGCAGGCCTAGTCTCGGCCCTGATTGATCGCGACACCTCGTGAACATATGGCACAGTAGGACGGCAAGCAATTCAAAACATCCTTAAATTCCCACAAAATTAAAGAAAAAAAATTAACTAGAATTGAAATAAAAATTTGAAAAAAAAATTCCCACAAGTTAAAAAAGCTCGACCCAAGCTAAAATAGCTGCACGCGCTCCCAGCTGGGCAGCAACTCTCCCGTTCGTGTGGGTGCGGTCAGCAGGGGGGGCACCCAGCTAATGCCCACTCAGAGCCATCCCCTCACCTGCCCTTCCACCGCAGAACCCGGGTGTCGTGAGGGCTGCGGGCCGCTCTCATTTACTGGCTACACGGAAAGTCTCCGCTGCCCTGGTCCTGCTGGCTGGAGGTGGGACAGCCACTCTGTGACCACACGCTAAGGAAGGGGGGGGACATGGCGGGGAGCCTGTCGTCCCAGAAGCTCAGGACAGACTCCCACGTGCTGAAGCCGTGACGCCGGGGCCTGTCAGCGGTGGCCTGACACCAGCACCGCCAAGCACTGTGTCCCACTCTGCAGAGCGGGGGTGAGGCCAAGTGCCCACGGAATCGCTCCCAGGACACCCCCAGAAGCCACACTGTGCTGACCCACGCTGAGGTCCTGGGCCCGTCACAGGGCATTTCCTAAGGGGCTCCTGGTATTTATCTTTAAAGACTTATTTACTTATTTGAGAGAGATAGAGCACACGCGAGCGCACAGACGTGCAAACGGGCAGGTGTAGTGCTGGAGGGAGAGGGCGGGGAGAATTTCCAGCAGACTCCCCACCGTGTGCAGAGCCTGATGCAGGCTCAACCTCACTGCCCTGAGATCCTGACCTGAGCAGAAATCACAAGTCAGACCCTTCACTGACCCAGCCACCCAGGCGCCCTCTATGGAACTTTTACAATGCAGACTTCGGGGGCACCTGGGAGGCTCAGTCACTTAGTTGTCTGGCTCAGGTCATGCTCTCAGGGTCATGAGATCAAGGCCCAGTGCCTGGTTCTGCGCTCAGTGGGGTATCTGCTTGAGGACTCTCACCCTCGTACTCTCATTCACTCTCTAAAATAAATAGATCTTTAAAAAATAAATAAAATCAAATGCAGACTTCAAGTTCCTCACGCAGACGCACTAAATCAGAATCGCTGGGTCCAGGACGCCTGGAACAGTTTTAGAATCCCAGGTGCAGCCGTCAAGGCCCACGTGGGGCCTGGAGTGGGGTTCACTTGCTCTGTGGCCTTCAGTTGAGCCCCCACAGTGCTGAGCCTCTCCAAGGCCCAACCTGCGAACAGGGAATGGAAGCACAGGGCCGCTGTTCACGCGCGGATCATCAGATGAAACTTCCCATTTTGCGGATTCCCAGACACACACCTTCTCAGGTGTCCGTCCGTCACCAGGGAGGGGGCACGCTAGTTTAACCAGGAGCTTTTCTTCCCTGATGGCTCAGCAGGATAACAAGGCGTCTTACAGGTGAAATGTAGGGCTTTACACAAAGAGCCTAGTACCTGGCATTTCAGGAAACAAGTAATAGTAGCTGAAACCATTATTTTCCATGAAAGCAAGGGCTAGGAACACAAATGAGGACCACCACGGGGGAGACAGCACAATGGAGCTCAAGATCCAGCCGTGACCATCCACGAGATCACGGGAGACTATGTATCCACTCCCACAAAACAGACAAGGACATGGTGGGGCCCTGCGGGGGGGCTACGGGGACAGAGGCCTGCGGGGGCTGCTCAGACAATGGACAAAGGACCTGTTTTTCGGCCCTGCCATTCTCTAGCTAGGGTTCCCGGTGCTGGTTTCCAGTAGAACCAGCCATACTCAGGCCCCTTCTAAGACTGCTTGGGGACAACAGTACAGACCCCGGAAAAGCCCTGCCACTAAAACACAGCTTGAACACGTAACGGATCTAACGGTGCCCATCACCTGGGCTGAGGCAGGGAAGGCAGGATTTGTGCGACCGAGGCCCCGCCTCCTCACACTGTGGGCTCCCCATGGTGCAAGGGGCAAGCTGGGTCCACAAGCAGGGTGGAACCCTGCAACCGGCCCCACACCAAGGACAGGAACAATCCCCGTTGAAGAGGAAGATTTACAAGATGTCAGAGGCCTCATCTGCCTGCATCAGCAGCAGGGAAAAGACCAGGTGTCATTCTAGCAGCAATGTCTCCCGCCTTCCTGTTCTGACAGCTACTCGCTTTTCAGAGAAGCCGTGGGCAGGAGCTGGGGTGGTGCAGGCACCCAGCCTGCGGCAACACAGCTCCCCAAGCCACATGACCTCCCGCAGAGGGCACCAGGCATGAGCCGGAGACACGGCTCGAGACACCTTCTTCGCACACTCCTCCTAAAATCTGTAACCCCGTGAGATGCCTGCCTAAGATGAAGACCTGATACTCGCTCTGTAAAACAGGTTTCCGGTAAGAGTAGACACATGAAAGGAAAGAAATTCATCACATTTCTATTCCAGTAAGGGGGAAAAAAAAATACACATCCAACATGAGCGAAGGCTGTGCCCCTCTGAGCACACAGCCGGCCCCAGAGACAGGGCCGCCTCACATTCTGCTCCTCTGAGTGCTGTCTGTGTGTGCTCCCATTCCATGGATTCTGCTCGCCACCGTGTGTACAAGGTCGAGTGGAGCCCTGATGCAGTCAGTGCTTCCTAACTACGGTAAGTGAACGTAAAAGCAAAAACAGATTAAAAAAAAAAAACAAAAACCCGCAAAGTCCCCATAAAGAACACTGTTGGAGGCTAAAACGAAATGAGCCCTCGGGGTGCCCGGCTGGCTCCGTTGGTGTCTCTGGCTTTTGGCTTGGGTCATGGTCCTGGGGTCCTGGGATCGAGCCCTGCACGAGGCTCCCTGCTCAGTGGCAAGTCCGCTCGTTCCTTTCCCTCTGCCTGTTCCCGTGCTCTCACTCTCTTCCAAATGAATAAATAAAATCTTAAAAAAAAGAGGAGAAAAGAAATGAGCCATCGAGCCAGGCAAAGACATGGAGGAATTCCTAAGTGAGAGCAGCCAGTCTGAGAAGGCCACACACCCCGTGGTTCCAGGTCTAGGAAAGACAGGACCGCGGAGACGCCAAGTAGCTGAGTGAAGGGAGAGGAGGAGACGGGGCACAGGACATGACACGGTCGACGAGACTACCCTGCAGGAGACCACAGTGGCGGATACACATCATCATAGGGCTCTGGAGTGACCCCTGCTGTCCCCTGGGTCTCGGGGTGAGGACAGGTCGCTGTAGGTTCATGGATGAGGACAAATGCTGGGCTCCGGGGCCGTGTGGACAGAGGGGGTGGCTGTGCGTGTGGGGACAGGGTGAACCTGGGAAATCGCTCCACTTCCTGCTCACTTTTGCTGCGACTCTAAAACTCCTCTAACAAAGAAACTTTACTGAAATTGAGAAATGCCCCAGTCGGGGCGGTGGCCCACCCCGCCCCTCACCTGCCCGTCGTGCCTGCGCTTCTTCATGAACTGGGTGATGCACATGCTGCCGGCTGACTTCCGCTTCAGCGAGACAGGCGTCCCCTGGCCGGCCCCCGTGGCGGGGACACTGCCACTGTCCTCCCTGGTGGCCGAGGGCACCATGGTGACGTAACTCCACTGGCACGGCACGGGCAGGTGCTCCTGGTCAAAGGTCTTCAGCACCTGCGGGTGGACGTACCAGCACATCCTGAAATCAGGCCTCTTCTCGTACACTGAGTTCTCGGAAATGATCCGCTTGAGCCTGGCCTTGGAAGGCACGGCGGCATCCTCGCTGGTGGTGGGGGTCTGCGGGCGGGAGGAGCCAGGGCTGGGCGGGCTGGCAGAGCTGCTGTCGGGACTGCCCACGTCCCTGCTGAGCAGCCCCTGGCGGCAGCACTCCTGGAACTCCCGGATGATCACTTTGCTTCCGTTCACGTTCCCGTGCAGCAGCGGGAGCAACTGCGCCAAGACTGGCGGGGGCGGGGCGGGGAGACACGGGGAGAGAGAACACACATGGCACAAGGCTCCCCGACTGTCACCGAGGGCAGAGACGCGGTCAGCTTCAGGGTGGACTTTTGAGGGTAGGTTTCAGACACATGGTGAGCTGCAGGAGGCGGGGAAGCCCAAGTCTCCTGAGGCGGGATTTTTCTGGATAAACGAGCCCGCCTCCCTCTGCGTGCCTGCTTCTCCTCAGTCATGGTCACCACGGTCTGAGTCACTGAGCTTTCCCGGGCTCCAAAGACTGAGGAGGCAGCGTCCTCAGGGATGTGTGTGACCTCACGCCAGGCATTCTCAGGAGGTGTGCTAATGAGAGAAGCACCCCTACTGCTGTTCTACTGAGGAAGAGATGCACTCAACCAGCACTGGCTTTTGCGATTTGCCGAAAGGGCTTCTTTCTACATTTTAATCCAGCCACCTAATAGTCTCCTTGGGCCCAGGCCTGCTGAGAGCCTGATCCCCACCTGATTCCCTCCCGCTCCCAGCAGGCGCAGGTACTCACTCTGCTGGTCTCTCTTCTGTCGTTTGGAGGCCCTGGGCGTCTGGGCCTCCTCGGAAGGGACTGCCTCCAGAAGGCACGCCGCGAACTGCTGCAGCACCTTCAAGTCAGGACCGCTGTCCTTATCCGCCGCCCAGACGCAGCCGATCTTCACAGGCTGGAGCACGCGGAACCTCTTACCCTTCGCCAGAAACTCATCCCACTCCTTGGCCTTCAGTTTCTGGCGAACCTTGTGGTTCTCTGGGTCGGCACACTCCTTGCAAGGTAGAGAGCAACGCTCACTCAGGATTCCCAGGTCCCTGTGCCCTCTCATCCCGCCCCTGGGCCGGTAAGAGGGAAGAGCGCGCTAGGGCTGGGCACAGCCCTCGGCACCTCTCGACCCCCGCCACGTCCCGCACCGCTCTTCCTAACATTACCAGCCGGGAAACCGTAGACTCAATGGTGACTGGCACTTGTGCCCTCTGCTCTTTGGGATGCACCCATCCTCTCTGGCTGTGACCAGCAGTCTCACATCTTCTGGCCTCACGGGTAAGCCACTCAAGGGCACTCTAGGTTTTCTGGGCACGATGTCATGCCAAGGCCATCCAATCACCAACTCAAATCCCATGCCCTATCCACCCTCCAGGCCAGGCCCAACACTGCTCTCAGGGACAGGGAAGCTCATGGGCTCCACAGGTGCGCCTGCCTCGCTGGGTGGAAGGTATGAGGAATACCCACTCCTCCGGTCTGACTTGGAGAGACAAAACCACTCCCCAATGGCATACTTCTCCATTTCTCCGCCAGCCCAACACTACAACCCGGCAGGCTGCTGGAGCCCTGAAAGCAGCCATCTGGCCGAGTCTAGCAAGGTGGTGGCAGGGATTGGGGCAGACCTCGAAGGAGCACGGGGAACCATCTGGACAGACAGAAAGCTCTAGGTTTTATTTCAGAGGACAGATTTACGAATGTCAATCATTGAAGCTCACTTCGCTCAATAATTTAGATCTATATGTTTTCTTATAAGTTCCTTATGCCTCAGCTAAGAAAATATAAACAGAACCGAAGTGATTTAGCACAAATCCCCCAGCCTCTGACTCAGGTTTCTCCTCATGCCATTGCCCCATCTGGGATTCTCTCCTACCTCTGCAGACCCCACCAACCTCCCCAGGTGAAACTCAAGCTCAGGTTCCTGAGACTCCAAAAAGGACTGCATGTTGGGGTCACAAAGTGCACGTGGACCCAGGGTGGGCGAGCTGGGGCCGTGGTGTCGTCGTCACGGCCCCCACGCCGGCAGCCCCACGAGCTCCCTCTGGGACAGCCGCCTCACTGCTCGCTCCCTCACCTCAGTTACTCCCTCGTCCTCGGAGAGATACCCATGGGGAACGAAGAAACCATCATCCTCATCTTCATCCTCTCCCACTTCGTCGTCATCATCCTCAAAATAAAAAAAAACATTTTTATAATATGTGGCAACAGACTATATACCTCATTGAAAATGCTGACCCACAAATATGTAAGGAAGGAAAAGCCATCTACTGCCTTGAGCATCATGCTCATGGACGCAGGGTAAAGTCTCGTGAATGAATCCCATTATTTGACCCGGAATGGGGTGGTGGGGGTGTGTGTGGGGGGGTGTAAGATAGGAGGGGCAGGTGGGGACCAGGGCAGATGAGGGGTAAGCGTGTGCCTCCTAATGGGGTGGACACAGCCCAGTCCCACCGCCAGGTGGGCTAACGTCACCAGATAAGATAAAGTTTTCCAAGAGAAGTCGGAAATCTGGTTGTTGTTTTCTCTTAACCTATTTTTAAAATAAAGATTTATTTGTTTATTTGAGAGACAGCGAGCGAGCACCGGGCAGGGAGGCAGAGGAAGAGGGAGAGGAGGGAGGAGAGAGAGAATCTCAAGCAGACTCCCTGCTCAGCGCAGAGCCTGACACGGGGTTCCAGCGCACAGCCTGCAGTCACTGCCCGAGCTGAAACCAAGAGCTGGACGCTCGGCTGACTAGGCCGCCCAGGTGCCGCTGGAGATGTAGACGCTTACCACCAGCGAGTGGCTAAACCCAGGCTGGCCGTGAGTGAAGCCAACCCCAAAGCAGCGCAGTGAGTGCTCACCCCCTCGCTGTGGGAGAGGGACTCTCCCGGCTCCTCCTCTTCCCACTCCTCGTCACTGTCCACCTCATAGTCCAGGAGCTTCTGAGGAAACAAAACGCAGCATGTCACGGCTGACTTTCGGGGCTGGCAGAGCAGAAGCGCCGGAATCCAGGAGACCAGCGTACAAGGCATAATGCGGAGGCGGGGAAAGGCAGACACGCCGGGGGCAGCAGCACCGCTGCCACGTGCTCACCCTGTCTTGGGCCCAGGGGTCCCGTGGGTGGATGACGGTAGTCTTCTTATTCCACGTCCCCCAGTACGCCGGCCGGTGGTTCTCGGAAAACTGTAGGAGCTTCATCCTGCCAAACTTCTTCCTCTCAGGAACGCCGTCCACCTTGCCGCTCTCGACGATCACCACATCGCTGAGGAGGAAACCCAGTAAAGCACCTCCCCGCACCGCGCCCGCTCACCACCCAGGCTCCTCAAAGAAGCGCGCCATCATCTTTTTTCAAAGACGGGTACGACGTGCTCCCAAGAAAGCTAAGGGACGTTTATTCCAGGGACACAGAGCAAGGAGAAGGGAGAAACAAGATCGCCCAGCTCCTGGCCCACAGGATGTACAAAAGTGGGGTCACAGAGAACAAGATCAACAAGAATAGGGAGATGTCCTCACAGGGAGGTTGGCACGGAAAGAGGATCCATCCCCTGAGAGATCGGGAAACCAGGCCAGGCAATCTGCACTCCACAGTGCCGGCTATCGGCAAGACCACCGCACATCAGACTTCAGCACTGAAGTGGAGGCTTCAGGCCCAGGAGGGAGATAACTGGCCCAAGGGCACAATGAGCCAGCAGCAGACCGGAACCCAGAGCTCTGCCCCAGGCCCCCAGGACTTTCCAACTGTGCTCTGACGTCACCAACAGGCAAAAGATGGCCTCCCCAGCCACTGACCTGTTATAAATGTTCGTGTTTCGGTTTGAAAGCACGGTGGGTCCAGACCTGAGGGGCTGTCGGCCTTTCAGATCTTTCAGGAAGGAGAACTCGCCACTCTGTTGATGGAGGAGCTGGTCCAACTGATCACAGAGGTCTTGGTCGAAGGCAGTCCGAAACCGAGGGGCGAGAACCATGTGCTCTTTAATTTCAAAAGGGGCGAACTTCCCGCAAGAGCCGGCCAGGGTCTGAAATGGAGAAGACGGTGTGCTGCAGACCGGTGAGCTGGGCCGCCGGGCACACGGTAAGGGCATGTTGCTTTTCACATTCATCCAGGTTAAGTCCCAGGAGGCACACAAAAGGCTACACACTGTGTGACGTCATTTACACGAGTTTCTGGAAAAGGAAAAACTAGAGGGCCAGCTGCCAGGGGCTGGGGTGCTGAGGTGGGGGGAGGTTGCGGACTATAGGGAGCCAACTGGGGCAACAGCAACACTCTAGATCTTGAGTAATGGGGGTGCTGTGAAGCCCCACATGTTGTCAGAACTCACTAAACAAGTGAATTTTACTGTGAACTGCACCTCAATAAACACCACTCTTTAAAAAGAAGGGGGCGGGGCATAATAAGACCTGAGATCCCAGGTGAGGGAACTGAGCCCCTGGGAGTCACCGCTTCCCTAGAGCTGCACCGGGACAAGATGACTCATGACCCAGAGCCCCCCTCAACACGAAAAGTGGACACGAACCTGACATACTGAGAACACTGCCCCCTGAGAATCACTCACCGCAAGTCCTGGTTGGCGGCACATGAGGACTTGGGGAGTCAGGAGGAGAGTCTAGGTGTGTGAGGCTGGGTATAAGGTGGCCAGCCTCCAACCTCACTGAGGAGACAACACTCCTACGTCGTTGTAGGCTACGGAGCCTACACCGTGGCCGCACAGAGGGCTGCCGAAACCCCAAGGCCCACACCAGGCCCAGAGGAGGCTCTGGGATAGGATCCAGGCTCCGTGAATTTGTAAAGCTCCCTGGTGATTTCCAATACACAATCAAAGCCAAGAACCAGCCGACTGCCCCCTCACTGATGAATGGGCACTGGGATATAAGGGCTCACAAACGGGACAGAGTTAGGCCCGAGCCCATAATGACCAAGGACTCTGGCCAAGCTAAGGAACTACACATAAGAGATGAACAAACAGTGGCCTGGCTGGCTCAGTTGGTGGAGCAGGAGACGCTTATTAATCTTGGGGCTGAGAGTCCAAACCTCACATTGTGTGTAGAGATTATTTAAAAAAAAAAATATTTAAAAACAAACAAAACATACAAAAAGCAAACAGTGAAAACTAAGCAAAAAAACTAGGAAAGAGAAAATAACTCTTTTTTTAATTTTTTTTAAAGATTTTATTTATTTATTTAACAGAGAGAGATCACAAGCAGGCAGAGAGGCAGGCAGAGAGAGAGAGAGGAGGAAGCCGGCTCCCCGCTGAGCAGAGAGTCTGACTCTGGCCTTGATCCCGCGACCCTGAGATCCTGACCTGAGCCGAAGGCAGAGGCTTAGCCTGTTGAGCCCCCAGGCACCTGGAAAGAGAAGCTATCTCTATGGCCAGAGTCCTTGGTACACGAGACTTTGCAACCATAAGCCAACTGCCATAAAAAATTTAAAATGTTGACATTAAAACATGAAATTTACAGGGCGCCTGGGTGGCTCACCTAGATAGGCATCTGTCTTAGGCTCAGGTCATGATCCCAGGGTCCCAGGATGGAGCCCCATGTCGGGCTCCCTGCTCAAGGGGCGTCTGCTTCTCCCCCTCCCCTCCCCTCCCTCTGCCTGTGCAAGCTTGCACTTGCTCGCTCTCTCCCTCTCAAGTAAATAAATGTATCTTAAAAAAGAAAATCTTGGCTTCATAAATAACTCCTAGAGGTCAAAGGAAAAGCCAATCCCAATAGAAAAATGGGTAAAAAATAGATATTGGCAAGTCACAGAAGAAATCAAGTGGCAAACAACACACAAAAAGATGTCCACTGAAATCAAGGAAAAATGTAAAGTGCAAGAAGAATGTCGATTTTTTTGCCCATTGGATTGGTGAAGGTAAAACACGTTTTTACTCTGTGCCAGTGCAGGTGGGAGGAGCTGATCTCCCCGCGAGGCCCCGTATGGGCATTCCCGCTGGGAGGCACCTGAGCAGGAACTAATACAATCATTCTGTCCAAGTGTGTATCCTTGAACAGGGCATCAAGCCACTTCCAGGCGGCTGTCCTAAAGAAACGCACACGTGCAGAGAGGAGTGTCAGTGACAGTCACTGTGCCACCAGTGGGACATCAATGGGGCAACGGCCATAGACTGTGACACCATCCACACTATGGAAAGTTAAGTGGCAATAGAAAGAACGAAGCTGACTCAAATGTGCCAGCATGGCAAGAATGCAAGATTCAGCGACGTAAACAAAGTAAGGACGGGATACGTTAATGATTTATTATGTATATAAACACACAATATATGAAGGGATGTAAATGCACAGAAAGCTCTAGAAACACGCCCCTGCATTGCGAGAGATGGGTCACCTCTGGAGCGCAGGGGGAGGGGAAGGAGGCTTGGGGTCTCCGGAAGCAGACGCTGCTAGAAAGCGAGAGATGCCAGGCTAGAGAGGGACTCTGCACTGACTTCTAGACTGTAGTTTTCTGCTGAATCTCGCCTCCCACCCTGAACCTCGGCTCCCTGAACGTAAGGACTAGGGCTTCACCAACACCTTCCCACACAGTTCCTAACACAAAACTGTTCAGGAAGCAACCTCCGAACACTTGGCAGTGGTTTTAGGAAATGTGCCACTTTTAGTCTTTTCAAGGACATAGCGAATGACAAAATATTTATGTTCCAGCCTCCACCAGAAGTAAAAGCTCCCTCTGTAAGAAGAGACCCCCTCTTGCTAAAAGGAAAGCTACGTGGTCAGAAGATAACCTTTTATTTTCCAAAAGGAAGAACATGACAGAGACAAAAAGTCAAGCCAGAGGAAGTCCGCGGCTCACCTTGGGGGCCTGTGGGGTCTTTGGCTTCTGAAAGAACCTCGTGATTTCAGCCTTCTCTGCTTTAATGCGCTGCAACAGAAAAGACGAGCGTGAAGAAATGAAGACAGACCGTGGACCCCAGAAAAGGAGCCCCAGCATTTTTTTTTTAAATGAGATTTTTAAAAAAGATTTTATTTATTTATTTGACAGAGAGAGAGATCACAAGTAGGCAGAGAGGCAGGCAGAGAGAGAGGAGGAAGCAGGCTCCCAGCTGAGCAGAGAGCCCAATGCGGGCCTCGATCCCAAGACCCTGAGATCATGACCTGAGCCGAAGGCAGAGGCTTTAACCCATTGAGCCACCCAGGCGCCCTTCCAGCATTCTTTTTTTTTTTTTTTTTTTTTTTTTAAAGATTTTATTTATTTGACAGACAGAAACACAGCCAGAGAGGGAACACAAGCAGCGGGAGTGAGAGAGGGAGAAGCAGGCTTCCCGCCAAGCAGGGAGCCCGATGCGGGGCTTGATCCCAAGACTCCGGGATCATGACCTGAGCCGAAGGCAGAGGCTTAACCACTGAGCCACCCAGGCGCCCCCCTTCCAGCATTCTTAAGTTGAAAACATTCCTTTGATGTCAGCTCTCCAAACCCACTGACCCCCAGGCGACCATCAAGCGACCACCAGGCGACCATTCTGCGCGCCAGCAAGCTATAGGTAGAGCCCCCGGGACCACCTGGCTTCCCCGGGAGGGGGGAGCACCCCGTAGCAGTTCTGTGAGAACAACCTACCTTCTCTTCTTCCCGCAACCGTTTTTCCTCTTCCTTTTTCCTCTTCTCCTCCAGCTTCGCCCTAGGAGACAGGAAATTCAGCTTCAGCCCAGCAGTTCTGGTGCATACAGACCCAGCCTGCCTTGGCAGGCACACGTGTGCGGGTGTGTGTGAGCGTGTGCATGGGAGGGGGCTAGGGGGTGCATGCTCCCGCCCCTCTGCCCCTACCCTGGCCCCCGTTCCAGCCCTGGGAGGGCACACCCACTCTAGTGCCTCCTGCCGCTCCCGGCGCCGCTCCTCCTTGAGCCGCTGTTTCTCCGCCTTCTCCTTTTCATCCTTCTCCCTTTTCTCGCGCCTCTCCTTCTCCTTTAGCTCCTTCTCTTCCTCCTTCTTCTTCTTGGCTTCTTCCTTGGCCCGCTTGGCCTCCTCCTTCAGCTTCTCCTTTTCTTCTTTCTCCGCTCGTAACTTGAGCCGCTTGCCCAAACGCTCCTTATCCTGCACCAAGGGACAGTCCCACAGCTGCGTTCCTGCGCGTCCCGGGAGGGCCAGCAGGCAGTGGAGGACTCCAGGAGGTGGCCCACCCAGGAGGGATCCCAGGGGCCCACGCCCTCCACACGGGCCACACAGGGGCGGCGCCTAGCACTGCCGGCCACTAGGAGTAAAGTGACAGCTGCCTGGGCGCCTGGGTGGCTCAGTGGGTTAAAGCCTCTGCCTTCGGCTCAGGTCATGATCTCAGGATCCTGGGATCGAGGCCCACATCGGGCTCTCTACTCGGCAGGGAGCCTGCTTCCTCCTCTGTCTGCCTGCTTCTCTGCCTACTTGTGATCTCTCTCTCTGTGTCTAATAAATAAATAAAATCTTTAAAAAAAAAAAAAAAGATGTGACAGCTGCCGGCCACTGGTCACAGGACCTCCTGGGCAACTGGGAATAAGATTCATACTATCTTTAAACATGGGGAGGAGTTATCTTTTTACTTAACTTAAAAACAATGACATAAGAACCTCCCGGCTACCTAATCAGAAAACGGTGATAAAATAAAGACACAAGGGGCGCCTGGCTGGCTCAGCCGTTGAACGTCTGCCTTCGGCTCAGGTCATGATCCCAGAGTCCCGGGATCACGCCATGCATCGGGCTCCCTGCTCGGCAGCAGGCCTACTTCTCCCTCTCTCACTCCCCCTGCTTGTGTTCCTTCTCTAGCTGTGTTTCTCTCTATCAGATAAATAAATAAAATCTTTAAAAGAAAGAAAAAAAAATAAAGACACAAAAACACCTGTAGGTTTTGCATCCCTATCTTTAAAACAAAAGCATTTTTCTCCCCACCCTCCCCAAACCAGATCAGAGTATAGGTTGTTTTTTTTTTTTCCCTCTGAAATGGAAGATCGGCCTGAGGCAGGGATCAGGAACCTGCTAAGTCAGGAAAAATAAGAATAAGAATATTCTTATGGGAGAGGGTTAGGGGGTGCATACTCCCGCCCCCCTGCCCCCTACCCCTGCCACCCGTTCAAAAATAAGAATAAACAATAAAAG
Organism: Spilogale gracilis; assembly: GCA_004023965.1. Classification (NCBI taxonomy): domain Eukaryota; kingdom Metazoa; phylum Chordata; class Mammalia; order Carnivora; family Mephitidae; genus Spilogale; species Spilogale gracilis. Next base: position 26,770 of record PITA01007229.1, read on the forward strand.
CAAAAAATGAGTTTGGTTTTATCTTTACATCAGTTCCTCATTCCAAACAACTGGCACATAGCCGGAGGCACTGTGTTATCATCTAAGCTTCGGTTCCTACTCAGCAGGCTTCCCAGCAGACACGAGGCCCGCTCATCTTCTGCCACAACACCAGGGAATTTTCAAGGACTACTTCTGTCGGAAATGGGTTTCCCAACATCAGGAGTCTGACGATTCCACTTTTGGTCTAGGCATAGGACTGCCCTCGCCTCTAGGGTATATCCCCTCCCTCTGCCCTAAGAAACCTCTGGTTGCTTTAAGGAGAGCCACGGGGCTCCCCGCTGAGAGGTGGCGGAACCGTTCAGTTCTTACTCCACACCTTCCTTGGACAATCAGATACCTGAAGAAGATGCCTGGACTGGGGAAGGCGTGCAAGGTGGTAAGGAGTTGCCTGTCCCCATTGCTAAATAAGAAGGCAGAAGGCTTCTGGAAACTAGCCATACTTGAGCCCCATGTTCATTCTCCACCCCATGCGTCAACCTCTGAAATTCTCCAAGAATGAGAGAAACTCTAAAACCACCACCAAAACCTGACCCACAAAAACTGAATGCAGCCTTAAGGCGGATGGCACAGGAAGCACGTCATCACCCCTTCCACAAGCTGGCATGGGGGTGGGGAGGGAAGCCCACTGGCCTTCTCTGCTCTTCACAGAAATGAGAAAAAAGTCCTCTGCTTTGCAGTGTGCGACTTGTGGTGACCCCCAGATGACAGAAACGAAGACTCAGAAGGCAACACTAGACAATAATCCCCCATCTAGCGTCATGGCCACCAGACCAGCACAGCACATGGGAAGGCGCCTGGGACGCAGGAAAAGGGACTGGCTCTTTGGGAGGCAAGTGTCAGCTCTGATGGGACGCCCAGCTATCAAGACAGTAGGGGTAACAATGAGTAAAAGTGATAATAACAGGGGCGCCTGGGTGGCTCAGTTGGTTAAGCGACTGCCTTCGGCTCAGGTCATGATCCTGGAGACCCAGGATCGAGCCCCACATCAGGCTCTCTGCTCAGCGGGAAGCCTAATTCTCCCTCTCTCACTCCCCCTTGCTTGTGCTCCCTCTCTCGCTGCTGTGTTTCTCTCTGTCAAATAAATAAATAAAATCTTTAAAAAAAAAAAAAGTGATAATAACAGAAACTTAGAAAGGCTACATGCAAAACCTTCAGATGATTTAGCAAAGCTAAAATGATGCAACCCACAAGTCCCAGAGCATAGTTGTGTGAAATGAAGCAAGAATCAAAGTCATGGTCAGGACAAGCAGGGAACGGTGACGAAGGGCAAAGTAGGTGCCGGGGGCCTTGCTTAATACTTAATACAAAGAGCACAGTGGGTTAACTTTCTATATCGGGGAAATGTCTTACTCTTTGCAGTCTGAGCTTGTTCTTCTCTGCAGAAGCTTTGACCAGTTTCTTTGTTATCTGAAATGAAAGATATTTCTCTTTAAGCATGGGTTGTTTCAATCCCTACAACACACAAAACATATTACACGCATCTTTGGCAAAGAAAGGGAAGGGGGCAATAAGTGGCTCACACAATTAAGAACTTCTTTACAAAAAGAGCACAATGAAAACCTTTCCAGTGACCAGTTTCCACCAAACAGAACCAAAAAACCAAAATGTCGCAGTGGGGTCATGAGCTCCGGAGAACATGCATGTGCATGCACCTGGGGCTCAAACAGGAGACTGGGGACCCACAAAAACTGAATGCAGCCTTAAAAATGAAGGGGGTCAAGCGTAAGAGAAACACGGCAGGCTCAGAAATAAATGGTAGTGGATGGCCAGCCTTGGCAGGTGACACGGAGTAGAAGGCTCTGTAACAGAGGACACAAGATGCACCCTGTGCGAAAGGGACAGAGCCAGTAACCCGGCATGGCAGGCTTTTCCGATTTTCCCAAGAGGAGCTGATGATGGCAATGTACACTAAAAATGTACCCTGTGAATCAAATAAAACAGGTCTACGGCCTAGTTTCTGCCTTCCAAAATGTGGAGTGAATAAATGCTCAAGGGAAAAGGTCAGCTTGCCAGAGGTGACCGGGTCTAGGACCCTTGAATCCTAGAGCACAACGTTCTCTACTGCCCTGCTACAAAGTGAACACGGGCCGGCAGGACTCACCGAGACGCACCGCTGGATGCACGCACCACGCTGGCGACGTGGCCTCAGGTATGAGTGTGAACAAGTTCAGACTACCGGCCTAAGCTAGCTCCAGAGCAGGGAATCCTGAAAACCAAACCATCAGATGGACGGACAGTGGGGAGAGAAAGCACAGACTGGAAAAGCAGTAACTCCCCAGGCTCCTTGGAGACTTAGAGGCAACCAAAATGTGAGGCTGAAAAGCTGAAAAACCAAAGGCCCATTTCTCTTGAGACGCTCTGAGGATACTGACAAAACTAAGTAGCAATGATTTCTCGGAGAAAGCCCAAGACCTCGTGCAGAATACAACTTACAGATTAATAAATTCAAGAAGACACCCTTCTTACTTGGGGCACACCGAGTTTCTTGGATTAAGCCTTCCCTTAGCAAATGGCTGAGAAGTCAGATGAAAGCCATGTGCCGGCAGGACCTCAAATGCCACCAACACTGTGCCTGGATGCTCAAGCCTGTCTTTACTGAGCACGAGCCAGCGCAAATGCCAGTTACCAAAGTGGTCTTACCAAGGGCTTGAGAAGAACCACCCGCCTCTCCAGAGACCACTCCCCCTGCCAAGTCCCTGGACTTCCCTGGACTTGTAGATTTAACAGCAGCATCTACAAGTTGCTGTATCTGTTGTCCTTTGTGTTCAAATTTATAGTACCGAATATGATCGCTGGATTCCCACACAAGGAGGGCACTTGGGGGGGAAACAGTCGGTGCCTCTCATGGAGCCTCCCCTCTGCTGTGAGTTCAGGCAAACAGTGGACATGATTCCCAGCAGCTGGCTAATGATCAACAACCAGAGCCGTGATGATTTCATACGGGACCAGGATCTAGTGTGTCCCCAGGCACTCAGGTGGGCCCCGCTGGTCTGACAGGTTGCCTTCTTAACATTTGGCCCAAGTGTTTATAGAAATCCCCCTAAGTGGAGACCACACACGTTACCCGTCTAGAACTCAGCTGCCAAAACCAAGACCCAAGATCCCAGAAGGAAGCTGAAACACACACCTCGACAACCCCGTGTCGTCAAGACTGACTGACCCATGGGCCCCAACAGCCTTGCGCTTTATTTGGCAGGATTCGCTCAGAGCCACTTGCTCTGATTTTATATATACAGGGAACTCTAATTTCTTTGCTCATAAGCAGCGGCAAATGACATGAGGAGAGGCGGTGATGCAGTAGGAGCAGCTAAAAACCTATCCACAAGGGAGAGCCAGCAGCAGGGAAGACATACAACCGGTTTTTGCAAACCGCCAGAGCCGCTGTAGCCGCCGCGGACAGCGAGCAGGCAAGATGCCCCTGGGCCTCCCTGTGAGCCCCAAGTGCTGCTTAACAGCAGCCCAAGGAAGGGAGGCCTTTACAGTTGTTTTGTCAAGGCTGAGAATTAGGGACAACGGAAGCATCGACCACCGAGAACGACTCCGTGAACCGCAGCATGTCCAGACCTCAGGTGTAAGACATGGCAGCTACCGAGAGACCTTCACAGGCCTGTAGAGAATATATGGAAGATCCCCCAGGATGAAAAAGAAACGTATTTACAGCACATAGCTCCTGTAAGGAAACAAAATGATACTGTGTATTCCCAAGGGCTCTCTCACATACATGACAGAGGACAATAAACTAGTGACAACCTCCTGGGACAGACCGGAGGGACTGTCATGCTTCAGTGATGTTTTTTTGAACAAGGAGAATTTAATACTTGTATGATTTACGTTATACCAGGAAAAGTTCCAGCAGTGTGGCTTCAACTGTATAGATGCAGAGATTCCAGGAACACAGCTGTACCAACATTTTTGTTTACAAAAAAATAAATCTTGAGTCACCATTAAAGCAGGCTGCATTTCACAGCTTAAACGCAAGCAAACTTCTATTCCAAGTGGTAAAATGCTCTGAGGCTACAGAGCAACTGTTTAGTCAGAAGACCAGGGATTACCCAAAATTGGCGTTCCTAAATAACTGTTTTTCAAAGTGAGATTCTCTAGAACCCCTGGAGTACTTTAAAAAAATACAACAAACAACAAAAGAAACAACAGAATGAAGCTCTTTGAGCTGACCATCTAGGACTCCCTGGGAAGATGAAGTAGGATCTGCATTTTAACAAGTTCCCTGGAAGGGAAACAGGGGGGGAGGGAGGGCGCTTGCTCTCTCGCTCTCTCTCTACAGAGGACCACGCCTAGGGAATCCAAATGCCAGATTTTATGGTATCAACCCCAGGACTATGGGAGCCAAATAAAACCAAAACGTTACGTAGTAACAATATGTAAGCTTCCACTGAGTTTCTACCTACAACCTGGAAAGGAGGAGGTGAAGGGGGAAAGTGGAAAAACACCAGTATTCCCCAAACCAACAAGGGTCAGGAAAACCTTGGGCCCTGCCCCCCCCCCCCACCCCGGAAGGTGTTGGTTGAGCACCAACACAAAACTAACTAGCAAATCAAGAAGCTCCTGGGGGAGGGCACCTGGGTGGCTCAGTGGGTTAAGCCTCTGCCTTCGGCTCAGGCCATGATCTCAGGGTCCTGGGATCGAGGCCGGCATCGGGCTCTCTGCTTAGTAGGGAGTCTACTTTCCCCTCTCTCTGTCTGCCTCTCGGCATATTTGTGATCTCTTTCTGTGGGTGGGGTCACCAGTAGTTTGTCTTCGGCCACTCCCCCAGGGAGTATCGGTCGCACAGCACCCAGAGGTGCCTAATGATCACCCACTTTGCTCTCATCCTTTTGGTGTCGACCACCATCAGGAGGCTCTACTTCCATTCCTGTGACAGAGCAGCTCGCCCGTGGGGGCAGTTTTCTACCACAGGCTCTGGGGCCCTCTGAACCTTCACCACTCAGAGTGTAAATTATTTGCAAAGCTGTGGGATAACACTGCCTTCTTGAGCATTTCAGACCTGTGTTCAGAGTTAAGACCCAGCATCTCAGGGGCAGGATCTCTTAACCAAGCACATTCAGTTCACACACTCAGCTCTCCGAGTGCCCTGGGGGCCAGCAGACAGAACTAGAGTTGTTTCATGACAAGGCCCAATTACGTCGCTTCCCAATTCTCAGGCTACGGGCATAAAAACAAACTAAAAAATGAAGTGCTTAAGAAGAATGGAAACGCTTGTACACGTCCTGCTTTCTAGGCTAACTGGCTGCAACATGTCACATGACAGAAGCTCGTCAAGTAGAAGCAGCAGTCCGTAAGGATTTTAAGCGATTGGCTCGGCCAAACAAGATGGCTGACAGCAAAAAGGGAAGTCAACTCTGATTCTGAGGGTCTGAATAATGGCTCACGTGCAAGTTTAAAAATGTTTATCTCCTGGGTGCCTGGGTGGCTCAGTGAGTTAAAGCCTCTGCCTTCGGCTCAGGTCATGATCTCAGGGTCCTGGGGTCCAGGCCCGCACTGGGCTCTCTGCTCAGCAAGGAGCCCGCTTCCCCCTTTCTCTGCCTGCCTCTCTGCCTACTTGTGATCTCTCTGTCAAATAAATAAAATCTTAAAAAAAAAAATGTATCTCCTTCTGCAAGAAAAAGATTGCTCCACTCTTGACATTTTGAAAACGTAAAAAGAAAGCCATTGTCTTTTCTTCTGAACTCCTCAGGAGATAAAAGCCATGGAATCATCTAGAAGAATTAGTCCCTTAGAGATCGAATCTCAGAAAGTGATCAAGGTCAAATCATGTAGGTTCAGGAGAGACTGAATAATCCAACCCAGGATCTGATCTTACATTTAAAAGCAACCAAAAACCCAAAACAACCTAAGGGCACCTGGCTGGCTCTGTGGGTGAAGCTTGCAACTTTTGATCTAGGAGTTGGGAGTCCTGAGTTTGGGCCTCACGCTGAGCATGGAGCCTACTTAAAACAAACAAAAACATAATATAAACAAAAATTCTACAAAGCCAAAACACCGGAACACAAAAACCAAAAGACCCAAGACAAAGAACACAGTTATACACACTTCTAGACTCCTGACTCATTTTATCGGTTTACCCGTAAGACTGTAAGGGTGCGTGAGAGCACAGACAGCTGCCATTGTGAACACAAACCAGTAATGGAAACAGGCACTTTAAGAGTCATCTTTCTATGCGTCCTTAAAAATGGTGCCGTGTTTTCCTTTTGTTCTTGTTGCTCTGGGTGAGGTTTTTTGGTGGGTGTCCAGGCTTATGTGAGCTGACCCTACAGAATCCCCATTTTATTCTTCCTGCCGTCTTGGGGTCTCTTCACCAAGACTCCTTCCCGCAACGCCCTTATGAGCCCATGTTGGAACAGCAAGGAGAAGTGGGAGGAAGCGAGCATTTGACACGATGGGTCCCAGCTGCCCGCTTATAAGCGTTCCTCACTGAAATGGCTAAGTGGACTAGCCCCACTCACCATGGCTACCAAGAAGGCAGTTCACAGAAGACACCGGACACACTGGTGACTTACAGAGCCACTAGTACTTCGCAGCGGACACGTAATCGAACACTGCTCATAGTTTTTGATAGCCAGAGAATTCCGACTCAGCCTATGGCCCCACCTGCTAGGCCACTAGCCACCTGGGTGACACAGCACCCCCAGGGGAAGAGCAAGAGGCTGAATCCCGTCAGCACTGGCGTGTGGCAGAGATACTTACTCTGTGGATAGGTGCGGACGTGGGGGAGGGCGCAGGGCTGCCGTGCTTTCTGGAAGCAGACTGCCCCTCAGGCGAGCTGGTAGGAGAGGAAGAACCCCGGGACGAGTGGCTAAGAACAGAGTCTTCTTCGGGGCTGGACTCCAGCATCTCGCTCTCGGAGGGTGGGCCCTGGTCAGCAGGGGTCACGGGCGGAGACTTGGCTCGAGATTTCCCAGCCAGGATATCCTGCAAGACCACCACAGGCATCTTCCCTTTGAACAGGATGCCCCTGGCTTCACTCCAACCGTCCCAGTCCTTCTCAGAGCACGTTCTTGGATCGCCTGTCGGCACAGGGCACCTTGAGGGCGAGCCTTTCTGTTCCTCTCCACTCCTCTCTGTGCCCCTGGAGCCAGCACCCTCCTCCTCTGTTTTGCATGGAATGTCTGAAAGGGTCTCCTCAGGACACGTCAGCTCGTCTTCTGGACTGGCCTCCAGTGGCCCCCTGTTACCTCCAGCTTCTTCTCCGACCCCACTTACAGCCCCCTCCGAGGGAGAGGCTGTAGCATCTAGTTTACTATGGGCCATAAGACCATCTAGTTGGTCACTCGAGTCCTCTGTCAAATCAATGATGACCTGGTCAATATCGGTTTTGACTCTATTTCTTAAAAAGTTATCTAAGGGACCCTTCCCATTGACAAGTTTTGGACTACAGTCTATGTCAGAGCCCATATGACAGTTGCTCTCCAAGGTGTCCAAAGAGGTCTCCAGATCAGGTACTTGACTTTGGGCAGGAGTAGCCTCAGGGCTCCTGGTGTCATCAGACCCATCCTCGTTCTTCTCCTTTGGGACAAGATTCAGGCGCTTAAAGGGCAGACGAGCTGAAACAGAGAGAAGAGGCCGTCTTTACAGAGGAAGTGGAAAGAGCGACAACCCATCAATAATTTAATATCCCATGTGCTCAACACGTATCAGACTTGCTGGGCTGGAGGTGAGGTCAGGGGGTGAGGAGTTCTCTAGGAAACACCCATGCCTCAGGTTCCACAGTTTGCCCCTGCCCCTTCCACCTCAGAGACTGTTGCCCTTAACGTGACTCCCCTCAACACCAAAGTTGCTATCAGTCATCACGGGAGGAGGAAAGCTGCTCCCAAGGAGCCAGATAGCAAGTCTTAAAAACTAGAAAGCATAGTTTTTTAATACAGTTACTTAGCTAGTCTGGCCTAAGGGCAAATAAACACTCTTCCTACACAAAAGGATTTGGACACAATTTTTCATCCTGTACAGCCATGTTTCAACCAGAAACAGTGGTGCTCGCCAGGCATTTCTGGCAAAGTCTGGAGATATTACTGGTTGTCATCTCTTGGGTGAGCAGACGGGGGACGCTGCTAAACTGTACAATATAGAGGGCAGCCCCACGCTGTGACAAAACATTATAGAATGTTAACAGCGCTAAAGTAGAGAAACCCTAGTAAAAGCCGTGACCACAGTATTTGTTCCTGGGAACCTAAGAAAACAGTAACATAATCACAGGGGTTCCCCAGCTTCTGATTGGAAGGTACAACTGTACAATCTCGCCTCTAGCCCTTGAGCCCTGAGGACCCCAGCAGAAGGCCCCTGCTCAAAGAAAATTAAAAATACACGAGCACCTGGGTGGCTCAGTGAGTTAAAGCCTATACCTTCAGCTCATGATCTCAGGGTCCTGGGATCGAGGCCCATATCGGGCTCTCTGCTCGGCAGGGAGCCTGCTTCCTTCTCTCTCTGCCTGCCTCTCTGCCTACTTGTGATCTATCTGTCAAATAAATAAAATCTTCAAAAATAAAAATAAAAATAAGTTAAAAATACAGCTGAGGAGACGATGAAGGATATAAATTAGGAACAGTATTCAACCCCTTCCCAGACAGTTACCTTGTATTAACTTCTTGACTGGAAAAGCTGGTCTGTCTTTGCAATCCATGGCTGTGAATGAAGTGTCAAAGGATAAGTTATTAAAAGTTGGAAATAATGATGTAGTAAATTCATATGCAGCCACCTAATATGTCCAAGTGGTTGTCCAGTGGGAGTGATTTTGTCACCCCCACCACAGGGCCTCTGGCAATGTTTAGGGACATTTTTGGTTGTTGTTGGGCGGGGGAGGAAGAGTCTAGTGGGTAGAGGACAGAGATACTGCTGAATATCCTAAAATACACAGGATGCACCCACAGCAGAATTATCTGCCCCAAACATTAATAGGTTGAGAAATTCTGCTCTCAGCACTGTCACACCTTCTCATCTCTGTAGTATTATGTCTTCTCCCCCTCCCCACACAATGTCAGCTCTGTGACAACATGAAGACTTGTTCCACACTGTACCCTTGGCACCTAGCTCAGAACTGGCACATAGTGGGACACCAATGAGCATGGTAACAGGGATAGTGAAAAGGGGAAAGATGGGGCACCTGGCTGGCTCAGTTGGTAGAACACGTGACTCTTGATCTCAGGGTTGTGAGTTTGAGCCCCATGCTGAGTACAGAGATTACTTAAAAATAAAATCTTTATTTTTTTTTAAAGATTTTATTTATTTATTTGACAGAGAGAAACACAGCGAGAGAGGGAACACAAGCAGGAGGAGTGGGAGAAGGAGAGAAGCAGGCTTCCTGCCGAGCAGGGAGCCCTATGTAGGGCTCGATCCTGGCACTCTGGGATCATGGCCTGAGCCAAAGGCAGACGCCTAACAACTGAGTCAGCCAGGTGCCCCTGAAAAATAAAATCTTAAACAAAAAGAGAGAGAGAAAAGAAAAGGGAAACGAGTGCAAGCAGAGATGACAGAAAACACTGCATTACAGATTTCACCATTAATGACCCCAAAATGTCCTCCTCCAATCAGCCTATCCCCACCACCAAATCTGCAAAATCAGAATAGGACTTATTTTCTCTTTAAATCGAGTTCATACAGGTAAAACAATTTAAAGCATGTTGAGCTGCCGGGCTAGAGCTCAAGTGCTATCAAGAAATAAGGGAGAATGTTTTTCTGTATGAGAAAAATGCCCAGAAAAGCATCTAATATCAAAACTGATACAAAAATGACTGTAAATAGAACTAAGTCTTTGGGGAAATATCCTTAAATTGGTTAGACTAAGTTTAGAAGTTGACAGCTGCTTGAAAAAAATCTAGGTTAGTTACTTGGGGCAATCTACATATGTTTTGTAAAAGATACATATAAGTGAGTATTTTTAAAAAGCAGATCAAGGTTTCTAAAAAAACTCGGCTGTCCATAGAAGAAATGCTCTCGCCTACCCCGTGAGCTTGGAATACAAGTACCCCGAGGTTTCACATTTCCCTTCTACCCATTTCAAGACAGTATCATTCTTGGGTCCTTGTTTACCAAAGACATGATTTCTCCCCCTTAACTGAAGTAGGCGTAATCTTTACCTACTTAAATTTTTAGGACAACCACAAATATTTACTGATGTGGCCCACCAGCTCTGACATGAGTGGAACACAAGTGACCTAGGCCTAGAAGCAGGAAAGAGTGGCCCACCCGGGGTCTGAACTGTTCAAAGGCACATGTACAATTAACACACACTTGTGTCTAAAGTTACCAATGCTCATTATTCTGAGATCACATGCCCCCCAATTTTAATTAGCATTAAAACACCCCGTCCTCTTACGGTAGGATGGTCACAGCAATTTAATCATTTTTAAATTAAACATTTTTACTGGATCAAATGACTGCCCGGGATGATTGGTCCCAACTTCAGTGATACGAATTTTATGTCTCCATGAAATTTCAAAGCTTGGAAACAACTGGAACAGTGATTCCCAGCTAGGGAGTGATTCTGACCCCCTCCATCCCGCTGCCCCCTGGCAATGCTTGGATACAGTTTTGGTGGTCACAAGTAGGAAAAGGGGATGCTACTGGGATCTAACAGGTGGAGGCCAGGGACGCAGCTCAACACCCTACAATGCACAGGACAGCCCCAAATGTCAACAATGCCCAGGGCTGAGAAACCCTGGAGTAGACTAGCTGATCTCTCTGCCAACCCTCAATTCAATGAACAGGTATTTATTTATCAGGCACTTAGTTTGTGCCAAGCATTGCGCGAGCGCTAGGAACAAAATGGGAGTCAAGCAAGGTAGACAGGCGGCCTGGTCCTCCTTGGTTCACCACCCCACGTTTGGGAGGCCCTGCCAGGTGCTAGAAAGCCCCTCCGAAGGTGGGGTGGGGGAGGGGAAGACAGGTCTTCACCTTGCAGAGCGGGTAGGATCAAGAACCCGGGAGTCCCAGCTCCCTGACGATCTCACCATCCAGGCCTCTTAGCTGGGCTTGCCCTGACCCGCAGACGCGGCTGTTCTGGTCCCCGAGCCCGTGTGCTCCCGGGCCTCAGTTTCCCCACCCGGCTAGAGGGCCGCTGCACGGTCCAACTTGCTCAGGGGTCATAAACGCACTCATTCAGCAACCTGCAAAGCCAGCCCTTTCGCCTCCCTGGGGGTCGGTCTCCCCTCCAGGCCACACCGACCCGTCACCGCATAGAGCCCTGCAAGCACGAACTGACGCAAAAGCGCCGGGGAAAAAATGGTCGCGCCGCAACAATAACGTCAAGGAGGGCGCCCTTCGGGTCGCACGGCCCTGGCTACGACCATAACAGCCACACCGACAGAACGCCCGCCGAAGAGGAGCTGGCCCGGGGCCGGGAGGCCCAGCCGCCCCCAACTGCCGCCTCGGCCTGAGCAGGCCGCGCGCCGCGCCCCCCCTTCCCCTCGGCGCGGGCACGAACCGACCTGCGGCCGCTCCCCTGGCGCCGGGCGCCCCGCACTCCAGCTCCTCCAGCATCGCCCGGGCGGCAGCTTGAGCTCCCCTCAGGCGGCGGAGGCGCGGGCTCTGTTCAGGCGGCCACTGCCGCTCGCCCTCCCGCCCGCGCCGCTGCTGCCGCGGCCGCCGAGCTCGTATTTGGCGGGAACCGCGGCGACCCCCGCAGCCCGCGCGGTGATTGGGTGAGGCTGCGTCACGTGACAACCCGCCTCGGAAAGAAGGGAGCGCCGGGAGCATCCTCGCGAGAACCGTGGCTTCCATTCCTCCCCTGGCTCCCCCATTGATATTCCCGCGGAGGACCCGGGCTTCTTCTCGGCCGCTGGTCATTGGCGGGGAGGAGGTGCCCTGCGATTGGAGGCAGAAGATGTCAAGCTGATAGTCAACACTCTGATTGGCTCAGCCCGTGGGATAGGTCGGCAGGAGGAGGGAGGGCCAGGCTCCTACGTCATGACGAAACGTTTTACGTAGGGCGGTGAGTAACAACCTGAAACTGCGTTTCAGAGGAAGAACAAAGTTTTTAGTTTATGTTAGTTAGGCACGGGCTGAATGTTCTAAGTATTAAAACTATAAATGTCGGGGCGCCTGGGTGGCTCAGTTGGTTAAGCGACTGTCTTCGGCTCAGGTCATGATCCCGGAGACCCAGGTTCGAGCCCCACATTGGGCTCCCTGCTCGGCGGAAAGCCTGCTTCTCCCTCTCTCACTCCCCCTGCTTGTGTTCCCTCTCTGGCTGCGTTTCTCTCTGTCAAATAAATAAAATCTTAAAAAAAACCAAACAAACTATAAATGTCTTTTTATGTGAGCAGCTGGAAGAAAATAAGTAAATTCTGTGCGGCGTTTTAGAAGTATTTAATATGCACTAAATATATTCAGAGGGAATGAATGAAATGGATATTCTGGTGTAATCCTCTGGATTTTTGCACACGCTGTTTCCTTACCTAGAAAACTCTCCGCAGTATTCTTTCTGGCTAGTTTCTTTCTAACTTTCAGATCTTAGATCCGCACCTCAGAGGAACCTTTCCTTCCCTATCCCCAACAAGGTGAAATTCCTACAATTCGGTTCTTTCCCCTTTTTCTTTTTTCCCTTCCTCCCCGCCCTTTTTTCCCTCGCAGTTCTTTTTCTTAAAGCAATTACAGCTTTTTTTTGGGGGGGGGAGCGTGTTATTTGATTTAGTATCTATTTGTCACTAGCTCCATGAGAGCAGGAATAATTTAACCCTCTATCCCCAGTACCTCTCAGTGACGGACACATTAGCAAGGGCTCAATAAATAGTTGAATGAACGCATAAACTTCACTCGATTGCGCTGTGTGATCACGTAGATTAAAAACCTCACATAGAACAGAGACCTTCAGGGGCGCCTAGGTGGCTCAGTCGTTAAGCATCTGCCTTCAGCTCAGGTCATGATCCGCGGGTCCCTGGATGGAGCCCCACATAGGGCTTCGTGCTCGGGAGGAAGCCTGCTTCTCCCTCTCTCACTCCCTTTGCTTGTGTTCCCTCTCTAGCTGTGTTTCTTTCTGTCAAGTAAATAAATAAAATCTTAAAAACAAACAAACAACAGAGACCTTCAGCGTCAACCCACGAGTCTTAGAGTCGGGTATTTTTTTTTTCTTTTTTAAGATTTTTACTTATTTGACAGCACAAGCAGGGGGAGCAGCAGGCAGAGAGGGAGGAGAAACAGGCTCCCCGCCTAGCAGGGAACCTGATGCAGGGTTCGATCCCAGAACCCTGGGATCAAGACCAGAGCCAAAGGCAAACACCTAACTGACTGAGCCACCCAGGTGCCCTAGAGTCAGTTTTCTTTAGCACCGATTTAATCTGTCAAGCATAGAAGTGAGGAAAGGAAACCAACATTTAGCCCAATTAGGAATTCTATCGATTCTATAGATTGGATAATTAAAGCTGAATTGTTAGGTATATCACTTTGGGCAGGTCATGCTTTACTCAAGGCCTGAGTTTCCCCCGTACAGATCATGACATTCTAGCATTTTGCAATGATTTAAACCAGGAGGTCACCGTTGAGAGTGCCTTTCAGAATCACATGGTGGGGGCGCCTGGGTGGCTCAGAGGGTTAAGCCTCTGCCTTTGGCTCAGGTCAAGATCTTGGGGGCCTGGGATCGAGTCCCGCGTCGGGCTCTCTGCTTAGCAGGGAACCTGCTTCCTCTCTCTCTGCCTGCCTCTCTGTGCCTACCTGTGATCTATCTCTGTCAAATAAATAAATAAAATCTTTTTTTTAAGATTTTTAAAATTTATTTATTTATTTATTTATTTATTTATTTATTTTAAAGGTTTTATCTATTTGACAGAGAGAAACACAGCCAGAGAGGGAACACAGCAGGGGGAGTGAGAGAGGGAGAAGCAGGCTTGCTGCTGAGCAGGGAGCCCAATGTGGGACTCGATCCAGGGTCTTCAGGATCATGATCTGAGCTGAAGGCAGTCCCTTAACCAACTGAGCCACCCAGACACCACCCCTTATTTATTTGACAGAGAGAGAGAGATCACAGGTAGGCAGAGAGGCAGGCAGATCTAGCTCTGTCAAATAAATAAATAAAATCTTTTTTTAAAGATCTTATTTATTTGACAGAGAGAGAGAGAGAGAGAGAGAGAGAGAGACAGATCAAGGTAGGCAGAGAGGCAGGCAGAGAGAGAGGAAGCAGTTTCCCTGCTAAGCAGAGAGCCCGACACGGAACTCTATCCCAGGACCCTGAGATCGTGACCTGAGCCAAAGGCAGAGGCTTAACCCTCTGAGCCACCAGCCACCCAGGCGCCCCAAAGAAAGTCTTAAAAATAAAAAAAGAATCACATGGGGAATTTTTAAAAACTATTCATTACAGCCCCATCAGGATCTTCGGGAAGGTTTGTGACATACATATCCTGAGACAATCTTCCATCTAGTCCAATACCTTCTCTTGGGGCATTTGGAAACTTCTCACCATCTTCTGCTTCAGAAAACCACCGAAATCTGTCAGTGATTTCAGCATTGAAGTTAGAAACACGTTAGCTCTAGCCACTTTCTTGTTCCCCTTTTTGGATTAATTTATCCATTTCAATTCATTATTAACTTTCAATTAATTCAATTCAGTAACAGCTGATTTAAAAAACAAAATCAATTAACACGTTATCAAACATGTTATCAACCCGGGAGGACTTCCTGAAGGAGGTGACATTTCAAACAGATTTCTCTATTATGCACAAAAGATGAGGGGGGTAGTTTGAGGGAGAATGTACAAAAAAGGAACATTAGCAAAGGCCCACAGGAAACAGGGATCATGGATTACAGAAGAGGAAGAGAGCTGAAGTCAGAGGGTTGATGGTGTCAAAAGTGCAAGATTTGTAGGCAGGTCATGCTCAGAAGTAGTGAGAGTATTCTGAGTACAGTAGACTGATGTGATATGAATTGTGTTATAGAGCATCTTTCTGACTATTTTTAGGGGAAACTGGAGGGAGAACCTTCAGATGTGCGTACCGGAGATGAGGCTGGTGGGATGTTCTAGTGAGGGCAGGGAGGACAGGGGGATGGAAAGGAAGTAGAAGTAACCCCCTGATGTCTGAGTTGGGTAGCTGAATGGATGAGCACGAGGCAGGGTGGAAGGCAGTGTGTGGGGGAGGGACTAAAAGCACAGAGAACTGGGTTACCTGAGAATAACAAACAGGTATCCTGAGATTTGTAAATCCAGCCTCCCAACCGCTCCAGGATTTAAGCGCCTTTCCTAAAACGTTAGGACTGCCTCCGGGACCTCCAGGGGTCGCTGTAGCCTCCATTGTCTCTCTAGACTCGCTCCTGTCGGCTCGCTGGCGGAGGCAGCCACAGCAGGGCCGACGGCGTGCGCGTGCGCTCCCTGGCCGGCAGGGGGCGCGCGCGCGCGCGGGAGGGGCGGGGGGGTGGCGCGCGCCGGCCGGCACCGGAAATGTGCGGTTGCCATGTAATATCCTGGCCGCGCGGGCGCGCAAGAGGCTGAGGCGGCGCCGGGGCGGGCGCGGAGCTGGCGAGGGGGCGGTGGAGGCGGCGCCGACGGGGCCCGCTGAGGCGCGAGCGTTATCGGCGGCGTTCGGGAGCCTGTCGCTTGCGCGGTCCTTCCTGTTCGCTCGGTACCGGCGGGAGCCCCCACAGCGGAAGGCATTATGTCGGTGGCGGGGCTGAAGAAGCAGTTCTACAAGGCGAGCCAGGTGAGCGGAGGCCGAAGCCGGGGGAGCGATCCCCGGGCCCCAGGCTGCCCGGAGGCGAGGACCCGGCCAGGCCCGACCCTGGCTCGGGAGGGGGCCGCGGCACCGAGGGGGCGGCGTTGGCGCGAGTCCCCCGCTGGGTGGGGAGAGCGCCGGAGGGACGGGGGCTGCCCACCAAGTGGCCCAGGCCCTGCCCGCCGTGTGGGCTGCGGTCTCCCCGAGAGGGGTAGGCAGACCCTGGGAGGGGCGGAGAGGCGCCCGGAGGTTGACCCGGGACGTGGATCCCTCCCGTCTCTTCCTGTCCCGTGAAAGGGCAGGGAGTGGGGGTAGAGCAGGGGAAGGAACCCTCCTGAGGCTGTGGAACTCGGGACTCTTGCCAAAGAGCCCAGGGGCAGGGAAGCTTGGCGTCTGGAGTAGTTCTTTAAAACAAACAAACGAAAAGCCCCTTTGATGGGCCCGGTACGAAGTTGGGAAAGGGTAGAGTGAAAAGTTCGTTTCTGCCTCCAGCCCCTCAGGCGTCCAGTCCCCGTCCCCAGCGGCAAGGACTGTCAGCCACGATTCACATCCCTTTCCAAAGATGTTACACCTTTCCTTTAAAACACACACTCGCGCGGTGGTAGCTCGTCCACATAGCCCTTTTTGCTTCGGGTTTTTTGTTATGTGGTTTTGGAGATAACGCTAGGGTTGGAATTCTCCACCTCAGATCGCTCTCTGTTGTGGGGGGGCCGTCCTAGGCACTGTGGGGTGAGGAACGGCATTCCTGGCCCCATCTACTGTATCTAGGAGCACCCCCCCATCCCAGCACCACAAATATCTCCCTGTGCTACCAGATGTCCTTGGGGGAACTGCCCTTCTCCCCTTACCCCAGAGCTGCTGCACCAGAGCATACCCTTAGAGTTTCTTTGGTCTTTGTAATGGGTTTGTGGTATTCCAGTCATGTTGGGGACTGGTTAAATTTTAACGCGGTCACCTATTGATGGATGTGTAGATTGTTTCCAGTTTCTGCTACAAACAACGCAGTGAAGATGGAGTGACTGTTCACAGGTGGGATCGGACTTAGAGGATAAATTCCCAGAAAGGGGAATTTACCATGTCGCTGATAAGTATAGGTCTTTTTGGAATGTCCATGTCCCATTGTTCATGTATTGAGATGAGACTACGGATGGCAAAAGCTGTGGATCCACTCTCCAGAAAACGGGGCAATGGGGGAATTCAGTTTATAGTTTCAGATCCATGAAGTCCCGGATTCCTTGCATCCTGTTGGTTCCTGGATCCCAGAATAAGAACCCTAGGTGTGGTGTCTGTGTGGATAGACTTTATGGAGGAATGAGTGACCATCTTAGGGATGCTGTGGGCCCTGCTGGCAAACTGGGCTTTTCCCACAGTTTGGAGAAGTTCAGTGGGAAGGAAGAGAAATGAGTCCATAGTAACACAGCGGGTACCTTTTGCCCCTTGGTGGAAAAAGTCCTTACCCCACCCTAGTGTTTTATCTAGGGCAAACCCCAGATGATGGTTAACCCTGGGAGGAAGAGAAAGTTAATCCAGAGGAGTTCTAGGATTATTGCTGAGAGTACAGCCCTTTGCCTCCGCAGGGTAGAATTAAACGGACCTGGCCTGGGTTAAAGCTCGCCCAACAGGCACCAGAACCCCAGGGCTTGACCAGAGCACCTGGGGATGGTGCTTTTAACTGTCTTGGACCTTGATTACCTTGATGCAGTCCCTCCTGCAGGAGAAGCCCTCTCTTCTCAAACCCCGGCTCTCAAGGCCCATACTAGGGACCCATACTTCCCAAGCAGACACACTCTGCTAGAGGCACTGGCTAGGCTGCTCTGGCTGGCCACCAGAGCTTTTTGTCTCAGCGGGAAGCAGGGTGTCCTGCATTCAGATTTGTGAGAAACAACCCTGAAACCTGGAAAGCCCCATGCAGTGTAAGCTGCTGGTTCAGATCGGTTTGTGATCTCGCCATCCTGAGGCCCATCCCCAAAGAACAGTTGCGATGGCCACATCCTACTCTGGGAGCGGCTGTCTTGGCCTCCTCATCAGTCTTCTGTTGAGTTGTGCTCTCGAGAATCCTGCTGGCTGTGCTCCATTCTCTTCTGCAATAGTTTCCACAGGCCCCCGGCATCGTCTCTTGTTTATCCAAACGTGTTCATCTCCTTGTGTGTTTCTTTTCTTGTACTCAGCACACGTCTTTTCACCCTCTTGTCCTCCGAGTAGGGTCAGCTGTTGAAGAGGGTGAGACAGTAGTTTTTATGTATTGAATTCTCACCGTATGAACAGGCAGTATGTTCTCAGCCACCGGTCTCATTTATCTGGCATCAGGGTAAACACACTCCCCTTTTTACACAAAACGATGTGGGGACATTTATATCTTCCTGGAGGACAGTGGTTCTCAACCAGGGCCAGTTCTTCTGTCTAGGAGACTTTGGCAATATCTGGAGACATTTTTGGTTGTCACAAACTTAGTTCATATTAGTATCTAGTGGGTGCAGGCTAGGGGGCCACTGAGCACCCTGTAACGCAGGGGGCAGCCCCTACAACCAAGAATTATCTGGGCCCAGCAAGGCCGGGGTTGAGAAACTGCACTAAGATTTGTGAGACGTGAGAGTACTTATACTAAAAAACAAAAAGAAAACCAATACGACACCAAATCTCTCCTGGGCCATTCTTGTGCTAGCTGCCTGCTTTTCTTAGTTTTCAAAACACTTATACATAGAGAGCCATGTACATAAAGCTCAGCATCCAGATCCCAGGTTGTTAGAATCCCAGGTATCTTTTGGCATCTGGAATTTTTAAGAAGGCATAAGTGAGCATTGGTGCTTTTCAGCTGGGGTGACTAATCCTCCCCCCACACCATCCCCCGCCGCCCCGCACCTTTTCAGGGATGTTTGGCAATGTCTGAGACAGTTTTGGGTTGTCATCACCTGGGGAGAGGGCGCTACTGGCATTGAGTGGGTAGAGGCTAGGGATGGTCGCTAAACATCCTGTAGTACCCAGGACAGCCTTCCCCACAGCAAAGAATTATCTGACCCCACGTGTCAGTGGCATGGAGGTTGAGAAACAGTGAAATAGGTTCTTGATTCTGGAGGCTTGTAACAGCTTTGTTTCTAAATTGAGAAAAAGAAGTCAGGTGGATGTGGGAGAGAGTGGGCATGGAGGGGCTTGGCTTCCAGCAGCTGAGGCTGTGATATTGAAAGTTTCTGATCTCACTGATGATACTGGTAACAAACCAGTTATTAGTATCTGACAGCACCCTGGCAAATTCCATGTGAGTTCATCTCTGGTGCAAACGTGCAGGTCTTCTATAAGGTCAGTTCAGGTGTGCGTGAGAAGTTTGTGAGGTTTTTTTTTTTTTTTTTTAAGATTTTATTTATTTATTTGACAGAGAGAGATCACAAATAGGCAGAGCGGCAGGCAGAGAAAGAGGGGGAAGCAGGCTCCCTGCTGAGCAGAAAGCCTGATGTGGGACTGGGTCCCAGGACCCTGAGATTATGACCTGAGCCAAAGGCAGAGGCTTAACCCTCTGAGCCACCCAGGCGCCCCAGTTTGTGAGCTTTTACTTCTTGTTCAGAACTGGCCGCTGCTGAGGCCTACTGAAGAATCTGTAGAGGAAAGCACTAGAAGGAGAGGCAGCTGTCTAGGGCCTCAGTTCTGCCACCCACCTAGTAGTTATGCGCATCTAGAACTGGGGGAGATGCTTTAATCTGAGTTTTTCTGGGGGACTAAGGAGGGAATGGGGACCCTGCTAGTGAGATCCAAACCGGGGAGTTCACTTCTCATTGTGGTGTGATGTTAATTTCCAGACCTAAGCTGCTTGCTGGTTTCTGATAATTCTTGTGGCCGGGCCAGATTTCAGAGTGTAACTAGGGATAGATCTGGCAGCTGCCTGGAATGCTGGCTTGACTGACTTTCTTTCTCTCTCTCTCTCTCTCTCTCTCTGCCTGCCTGCCTGCCTGCCTTCAAGGAGGGAGAGAGTTTGAACTGAAAGATTGTTTCCATCAGAGCTAGGAGGAAAATTCATGACTGCCATATCCCATAGCTTTGAAGTTCATTGGATACTTTCTGTGCTCTGGGTTTGTACCTAGACGGGAAGATCGGACTTCCTTTGAGAGGCATGAGGTGGGTTGGGGCACCCAGGACCCCAACCCGTTAGAGTGAGTAATATCTGGGGGACATGACTGGTGTTTGGAACATCCCCAGTTACTACCTGCTCTGACCTATTTTTAAAAACCTTATTGTGTGGAATCAGGCTTTGGATTTTCCAGCAGAGTGTTTGGCCCGTTAAGTAAAAAATGTGGAGTAGTCTGAGATACAAAAGTCTGGAACTTGTAACACCTTCACCTGCACGGAATAAAAGCATGACACCTATGGGCTGAGAACAACAGGTGACAGACAAAATTGGGTCCCTGCCCCAGGCCCTTGAACTCAGCAGCTGCAGGCTAACTTCCTGAAGACTCTGCTTTGGGGCAGCGGTCATGGGAATGGCTTTGGCTGTTGGTGATATCCATGTGTGATGGGAACTGGGTTAAGTCCAACTTTACCGGAAGCGACTCTGCTGACTCCCTCTGTAAGAAAACCCTTGAACTGGCAGTGTCCCTGTGGGACCCTGGACAGAGATGTTCCCATCCTGCGCCATTGGTGGACCGGCCAGGCCGCTCTTCCCACTTGGCTTTGGGTCACCGGCTCGGCGTTCTGGCTGGGCCGTGGAGCTCCAGAACAGGTGTGACACGGCTCTCCCCCCGGAGGGTCCTGGGACCTCCTCGAACCCCACTACTTCCCAGGCCTTTCTGTAAAACTGGGCTCGCCCGACCGCCTTCCGAGGACCCACTGTTCACAGTCACGGAGGCACTCTGTAACCCGCCAGAATCCTGCATATTCTTGTTAACAGACCAGGACCAAGAGGGCGTCCTACTCTGATTCTGCTACCCGTGCCTGCCCAGCGTGAGGTGGCAAGTTCCCCTCTGACTCAGAACCCTGTGTTTATTAAAGACCTGTTGGCGTGCCTTGGTGCACTTCTCCCTACTTATCTGGCTCAGTGTGAGGGCAGAGCCGTAGGATTCTTAATTACAGCCCGCGTGCCACTGAGTAATGGCCTGTAAGGTTAGGAATTTCATAGTGTCTGCCTGTTCCGTTTCAGAAATTGGGGGCTGTTGCATCCTTGAGACCCCAGAACTTAGCGAGTGAACTGAGGATACAGTGCTCTTTGTTCCCCCACCGGTCACCCAGCCCGCCCTTTGTGGAGCCCTCTGCACCTTAGCACCGTTGGCAGGCCTGAGCTCACCGGTTGGCCCCTCAGGTGTCCATATGCGTGGTTTTCCTCAGAGCAAACACTTGGCGCTGGATCCGGGCCTCCTCGGCGCTGCCCTTTGCCTCTGGCGTGTGCGTCCCAGGGCCTTTGACCCAAGGACACAGGCCAGTTGGGCTCTGGCTCATCACAGCCCTTCTCCTCCTCTTCCGTTGTTGCCAATATTTTGAAACTAATCCAGTCTGGAGAAACTTAGTTTTTAATTTGGGACCTGTGACCAACTTCCTCCACAGGATTTCAGAGGCAAGTGTGCTGCACCTTTTGGCACTGTGGCAAGTTGTGGGGAGGTGGGGTGGTGGCCGGAGGAGAGTCACGTAGTCTTCTGGTCCTGATTTCCGGGGGGCGGTGAGATGTGTAAGCTGTAGGATGGTTTGATGCCGAAGCTTGCCGGCAACAGACCTTTTCTATCACAGGGGGTTAGGAGGCCCATTGAGGCGTCTTTACTCTTGTACTCAAACCTGGGTGACTTTTCCTGCCTGGAGAACGTTGGGGACGGCTTTTTCTGTTTCTTTTTCGAAGTTGTCCATGGCAAGCTGGACGGAGGAGTGTGTCAGAGTGGCAGCACCTGGTTTCTGTCTCCTCCTCGCTCTCTCCCCCTCCAGCTTCTCCTCTCTCCTCCCCTCCCCACCCCCAGCGGCTCCCGGAGCTGGATTTGGCAGCTGCTTCTACTGAGCACTGCAGTTTGGGTACATTTCCGCTCATTTCCTGTTAGGCGGTGACCAGGGTTCCACGAACCCAGGATCCCAGAGGACAGCTCCATCTTCCTTTTCCGCTCAGCTCCTAGAAAAAAACCTGCTGACTGGGCCCAGAGAGCGGGGTCATGTGGAGACTCCCAACCACAGCAGGAAAATAGAAGTATGATTTCCTCTAAAGGACCTGACTCAGCATTGGGTCACCATCCAGCTGCTCAGAGCCCCACACCTGGGAATCAGGCACCTCTGGTGGCGTCACACCCGGTGCCTGAGACCGCCAGCCCAGCGGCCAGGGTCCCAGCAGGGCTCACTGTCGTAGGGGGACGCTTAGCCAAGCAGGCGAGGTGTCGGCTGAGTGTCAGAGAGGACGAGGGCTCTTATCCCCGGCCCGGCAGCCCTCCGTGCCTTTGGTAGGTGAACGTCGGTTCACCTTCCGTGTGGCTCTTCAACCTCTGCACAGCATCTCCTCAACCTCTGGGCACTCAGAGCCCCTGTCTTCCCGTCTCTCTGCCTCCTGCATAGCTGTCTTCCCAGTCGAGGACTAAGATTGGCATATTTGTCGCTGGAGCCTATGTCTTTGCGGGCAAGGCCCTTCTGCCACTGCTGTGTACCCAGCTGAGCCCAGTCCTTGGCCTATCCCGGGGACTCAGTAAGTATTGGGTGGATAGACGGACAGACAGATGTTTGCACGCCAGCGAGCAGATGGTTGCATCACAGCTTGTGGGTACAGGTGCCGGAGCTGGAGCGTGAGCACGCCTAAGGGCAGCCGAGCCTGGGACAGCAGCAAGTGTGAACATCCTCAGCGGACCTGGCATTCGGGCCCTCCTGGAGCCCCGCCTGGTCCCAGTTTTACATCCCACCCCTTCCCTTCACTGGTGGCACACTCCGGTCTGACCGGTCTGCCTGCCAGCGGGGCTACCTTGCACTGCCTTGTACCTTGTGCCTCACCTTCCGCATCCCAACCGGGTCTCTCTCTCCACTTCCTGTTTGTGCCTCCCTTTATAATTGCCCTCGTTTGGGGCCCCCCCAAATGGGAAAGATTTCTCCATCCTCTGAGCACCTGACCCAGTGCTCTCCCACCCATGTGCCATGTGCCAGATATGTCCTCACACCAGAATGTGCTTTTCTGCTCATCAGACCTGAGCTCCTGATGGAGCAGGGCTGCCTGGTGACTTGGGACAGGCCCAGAACCCCCTGTGCCATAGCTTGCTGACCAAGTTGTCAGAAATGGTGGGAGTGGGGCAGGACAGTGACAGTGGCCTCCTGACATGTCCCTGGGGGTGGTTCCTGTTCAGGCCCAGACAGAACCCCAGGGAAGCAGAGTGGCTAACAGCCCTCTATCAGGAACAGGTCCAGCTGGTTTAAAAATAAAAAATTAAGGGCACCAGAGGTTAAGCCTCTGCCTTCGGCTCAGGTCATGATCTCAGGGTCTTGGGATCGAGGCCCGCATCAGGCTCTCTGCTCAGCAGGGAGCCTGCTTCCTCCTCTCTCTCTGCCTGCCTCTCTGCCTACTTGTGAGCTCTCTGTCAAATAAATAAGTAAAATCTTTAAAAAAATAAAATAAAAAATAAAAGCTCAGAGGTTGTTTCCCTGGCTTTGGATTGGCATGGTAGTGCATGGTTCATTCAGTACTCTCGGAGTCCCCAGCCATCACCTGGGCCCATAATTTATATCTCTTTCACCAGTGCCCCTCCACCCAGCCCTGCTTTTTCCAAAGTGCAACAGTTGAATGATGAACTTTCTGTCATTTGGGGTCTCAGCCCCAGGATTGAGCAGCAGTCCACATTTTTAGGAAGCCCCGCAGGAAGGAAACTGGAAACTTCCTGCTCCTTTTCGCCCCCAGGCTCCCCCTGACCCCTGCCACTCACCTTCCCAGGAGGAGGAGGCCCCATGGCTGCCTGGGGGCCAAGGGGCCAAGGGACAGACGGGCAGTCACCCATCAGCCCGTAGACCTTGACCCATCAGAGCCATGATTGTCCAGAGGTGGACGCCCAGCGCTGGACCTTCAAGGCCAGCCTTTATGGTTTACAAGAGGGCAGCTGAAGGAAAGGGGGTGGGATTTCTTCATCCCTGACTCTAACCTGGCTGGTCTAGGGTTGACCATTAGTACGTGAGAGTGAGAACCCTTGCCGCAGGTTAGTCTGTTGCCACTCTCTGCCCTGCACAAGGCAGCATTTCCCCCATCTCTGTGGAACGTCAGAGCTGCTACAGGTTTCCACTGACCACCAAGTGGGTGTCTGGGTCAGGGCCCTGAAACGCATGCAAGTGATGCCCCACACCGAGCTGGACTATGAAGAGGTCCTGGATGCCCGGCTCTAGATGGCTTTCTCCTCCCGCTTTGGTATGGGACATCTTCACAGCGGAGGAGTCTGAGACACATGTCTCGGGGCCCCTGAGTGCTCTGTCTCCGGGCCTTTGCTTCCCACAGCGGGCCCCCTGCTCTGCCCCAGAGCACAGCTTCAGCTGGGGGGGGGGGGAGCACAAGGTGCTGGTGGGCCCTTCCGTTGAGTGGAGCCTCTCTACCAGCTCAGTATGAGCGGGCTCGGGAGTCTCAGGCGGGAAGCTGCAGAGACGGGAGGAAAGCGTGCTTGTTCTGGAGGATGGGAGAAGGTCCTTTTGCCCAGCCGCCTCCGTCCTCTGGAGTCCAGGAGTCCTCTCGGCTCTCTGGCAGAGTCCGCAGGCTTGGCCTCCCGACGCCCTCACCAGGCCCCGAGCTAGTCAGTGCTGGGGTGCTTAGGGTGCTGCCGAGGGTACGTCCCTTCTCAGGCACCTTGGTAAGGTTGTTGCTGCTGTTAGCGTTCCTTATCATTAATCACATGCTTACGTCATAACCATCAAGCTGGGTACATAGATCTGCTATGTGGAATGGCACACCACAGTAGGTGTTGTCGGTGACCGTTCTCTCGCCGAGGTTCCATGTGTCCACGTGAGGTCATGGATCACCCACGTCTTGATTTACACCCTTACTGCCCGGGAATTGTCACCAGAAGGTGTGCGGTGTTGTCTCCAGGTTCACCCTCCTCCAGCTGGTGTCGCGTGGTTGTTTGGTGCGAGCTGCCCTTCTTGCTCGGTACTAGCGCTGGCTCCCTTGCTCAGCGGGAGAGCCTTCCCCAGCGTCACCGCAGCAGCCCCTGCCAGCGGGCATTTGCGACGTTTCCGTGTCTTTGCTCTTTCAGACCGTGTGGTGAGCACTCCTGCAGACGTCCCCCGGGCACATGTCTGAGAGGTTTTCCCGACTTAGACCTCGTTTTGATGTAACTGTATAGGTTTCCCGTGGTAGTAGCATGGAAAAAAAATCGTATTCGATTTACATGACCTGAAGTCCTGGGCTCAAAGCTGGCAGGAGTCATGTGTCTGGACACTCATAGGATGATGTTTCAAGTGTGCCCTGCGGTGCTGCCCAGGGGCCCCAGCCAGGACCCTGAGTGAGCAGGATGGAGGCTCCCCAGGCCTGGGGTTAGCTGGGGGGGCGGTTGGGGGGGTACCAACCTTGGATAAACCCCAGGGCCCTCTCTATCTGCCCTGTGTCCTCCTCACAGGGTCCATTTGTTCCTCAGTAGCTGTGTTTTCATGTTTTCAGTTTTGTTCCCCACAGGCAGACTTTTTTTTTTTTTTTGCAGAAAGCACCTGGCCTCCAGCCTTGTCGCGAAGGGCCCCTTGTGCTAGCACACGCAGCCGAGGCTCTGGCGGGCCATGCTGTGTGTGCACTTCGGCTTGTCCGCTGCGGCTTATTTGTAGCCCCACGTCAGTACGTGGGGCACTTAGCGGTCACTTGCAAACACATGCAGAGGGGCAAGCAATTTTGAGTCTCCTGGGGTGCTTGTTCCCAGCCAAGGGGGAGCAAAGTGACTCTCTGACTTCGCGTTTCAGCTCCTGCTGTTAACCAGTATCCTTGTGGTGTAGTTAAGTGCCACAGTTTATTGCAGTTCTGTGCTTTCTGTGAGTGATTTCGCTGTCTGAATCGGCCCCAAGCACGGAGCTGTAGGGCCGGCTCGTGTTCCCGCATGCAAGAAGGCTGTGTTGTGCCTTACGGACGAAACCCATGTGTCCGATGAGCTTCGTTTAGGAGTGGGTTATGGCGCTGCTGGCCGAGTTCAGGGTAGACGAGTCAACAGCGTGTGCTAAATATGGTATTTTTAAATGGAAACACACGTGACACAAGGTTACATATTGATCAGCTGTGGCCAGGGGCTAACCCCATTGTTTCCCCTAGGAGTAGGGGTTCCATATTCAACAGCTCGGTTTGCGGCAGCTTGTTTTCTTCCTTTCTTTTTTAAAGATTTTATTTATTTGACAGAGAGAAACACAGCGAGAGAGGGAGTAAGTGAGAGAGGGAGAAGCAGGCTTCCCGTCGAGCAGGGAGCCCGATGTGGGGCTCGATCCCCGGTCTCCGGGATCGTGACCTGAGCCGAAGGCAGTCGCTTAACCAACTGAGCCACCCAGGTGCCCCGTGGTCTGCGCTGTCTTAAAGCCTTGCCCTGATTCAGCTCCGTCCTTAAGGGTGGGTGCGCGCGCATGGGTGCTCCTGTGTTTCCACCTCCAACTTGATGGCCACAGTCAGCCAGAAAATAGGACCAGTTTTTCACGTGGCCGAGTCGATGTCTGCATCACTGTGCTGAGAGCAGCCCTCCTCCCCCATCTTCAGCTAAAGGGCTCTGTGGAGGGGGTCCAGAGCTCTGCGAAGGCACTCCCCAGTTCCTGGATCCCACGTTGGTGACTTAAAAGCCGACTGATAGGAAGTTCTCCATCACCATTGTTTAATGTGTATTTGAAAACTGGCTCTGTGTTCAGGTTTTTTGTTGTTTTGTTTTTTTTTTTAAGATTTTATTTATTTATTTGACAGAGAGAAACAGAGCCAGAGAGGGAACACAAGCAGGGGGAGTGAGAGAGGGAGAAGCAGGCCTCCCGCCGAGCAGGGAGCCCGATGTGGGACTCGATCCCGGGTCTCCGGGATCATGACCTGAGCCGAAGGCAGCTGCTTAACCAACTGAGCCACCCAGGCGCCCCTGTGTTCAGGTTTTATGTCAGAAACACTGTTGTGCATCTGCCCCTCAGGGTGGCACCTCACAGGAAATGCCACAGGAGGGTCACTGGCTCCTGCTGACTGTACAGGGAAGGTGGCCTATCTTGAGTCTAAGGACCCCTTTCTTCCCATTGCAGAGCCTGGATACTCTTTGCTTAAAGACTGTCCCCGTCTCTAAGAGGGACACTTCAAGACCCCTCCCTGGCATTTGTTTCCGTGCCAGCCCTCAGCTCCTCTGTCCTCTGCATGGGTTCAGATTCCATGTCCCCTTGTCTCTGCCTTTCTTCACATCATGCCCCTTTCTCCTTTCTGCATCAACTCATCCTTCAAAGCCAAGTTCAGGGTCTTCTTTGTGAACTGTCCGCAAGCTCTCTCCCCGCAAGGAGGAAGCGGCTTCTCCCTATAGATCCTTTAGCATAGGCCCTTCTATTAATTTTTTATGTGTATTGTTTTATTAACCCTTTTTTCCCCTACTATACCTGGCATATATAACAAATTGTTGAATGAACAGGGCAACCTTTTCAGAAGGGGGGAATTTGGCCTTCTGAGATCATGACCTGAGCCGAAGGCAGAGGGTTAACCCACTGAGCCACCCATGCACCCCTGGAATCTGGCCTTCTGACTTTGACCCCAAATCTTCATTCCCATCCCAGGAGAGCAGATCATCTCCCGGCAGGAGAGTGTCCCAAACATGCATGGTGACTCAGTGATTAGAATAGGGCTCATAGGTAGCACAGGGTCCTATGACCAGCGCTTGCAGGGAGAAATCAGGGATGATTCCCAAGGCGATGATCCTGGATGCTGGCTTTGCATTTGGACGTGGGAGGAAGAAGGCAAAAGAGCACACAGGGCTTCCGAGACCGGCAGCTGGAGCCAGTGCTGGAACCTCAGGGCTGCTGGCTTGCCCTATTATAATCTCCTCCACCCCCCATCCAGGAGCCCAGACACCAGTCTGTCTGTGGGGTGTGTCCTGCCCCGGTTGGACAGCAGGAGTGGAGGCAGCCCTGCCTGTTAGGTCAGCATCACAAGGTAGGGAGGGATCTGAGTGCTCTTCCAGCTCCTAGCTTAGGAAGCAGCAACACCAGACATGCATCACGGGTGTGACAACAGAGCAGGAAGGCCACCAGATTGGGGCCTCAGATCCTCCCCCTATGCCTTCTCTCTCAAATAAATAAATAAAATCTGAGAGAGAGAGAGAGAACAAGAGTGTGCGCACGCACAAGCAGGGAGGTGGGGCAGCAGGAGAGGGAGAAACAGACTCCCCGCTGAGCAGAGAGCCCGATGCAGGATTCCATCCCAGGACTCTGGGATGATGACCTGAGCCAAAGGCAGATGCTTAACCATCTGAGCCACCCAGGTGCCCCTGGTCTATGGGTTTTGTTTGTTTGTTTATTTATTTATTTATTTATTTTTCAGATTTTATTTATTTGACAGAGAGAAACACAGCTAGAGAGGGAACACAAGCATCGGGGGTGAGAGAGGGAGAAGGAGTCTTCCCGCTGAGCAGGGAGCCTGATGCCGGAGACTGCGGGATCATGACCTGAGCTGAAGGCAGAGGCCTAACCACTGAGCCACCCAGGTGCCCCCTGGTCTATGGGTTTTAAAGCACGTTCACACCTGAGTCCTGTAGCACGTCGTTGCCATCTCCCGTCTTACTATTGAGGAAACTAAGGCTCAGCAGAGTCTGTGTTCTTGCAAAAAGCCACAGCCTGGTAGGCAGAGGTGGTGCTTGTTTCTGCTGAAAGCGCTCGCCTAGTAGCTCCAGGAGGACAGGGTGTGCATGCCAACACATAGCTGTTTATTATCTCAACAGATATTGGTTACCCAAGCACCTACTGGGAGCCAGGCCCGTGCTGCCCTCCCAGCTCCTCACTATAGCTGCATCGCCGACTGGAAGTTCGTGTTTGGGGACGGGGTGCCCTGGAGCAGGGAGGTGGGGCCAGGCCACCCCATGTGGCCTTGTTGGAATGAAGATGAACCCTGAGGGAGGAGAAAGGGCCCCGGAGAACTGCATTTGTGCTTCAGTGGCCTATGGCAGGGTCCCTGGGAAACTTGTAGTCCTGAGTGCTCCCCCAGTGTGTGTATGTGTGTGGGTGTGTGTGTGTGCGCGCGTGCAAGCCTGACTGTGCATCCCTAGGAAGGACAGGCCCACCTGCTCTGGTCACTAAAGGGTGGGGGGCAGCTGGGGGGATGGGGCAGTTTGCCTGCGTGCCCACTGGGAACCACCTGCCTGACCCGGGCAGCTCCTACCTCCTCAGCCCTATTGATGTCCTTATCTGTGCAGAGGTGCTGGACAGTGATTCTGACACTGGACCCCTTCCAGCTCTGGCTTTCCAACACCGACTCTGCAGTTGACACAGGCAGGTGTCCCTGGATGGGGCGGGGTGGGGGGAGAAGAGTGGCCAGGCAGGGTGACAGAATGTTGGCATTTAGCACGTGGCCCCACTCCCAGCGCCAGGCGTTAACTAGCAGCAGGGGTGAGTCTGCTGTGCTGCGGGCTGCTGACCGCCACAGCACTCCCTGCTTGCCGTGTGCTGTCCTGGGGTCAGCGGCTGTCCAGGAGCTTATGTGGCCTCACCTGAAGAAACTGGTCTTGGTGGCCGTGAGTCACCTGGCAGCCGGGCCTGCTGTCACCGCCCTGATGGGCCAGGTGAGCAGTAACGCCACGTTCCTCGGCACCCACTCAGAGCTTTGGCCTGGAGCTGCGACAGGTTGCTCCGCGTGGGAGCCCTGCCCACCCAGTGAGGCACGGAGCCCTGAGTGTGCGCCGCCCCGAGCTCCCCAGCTCCGGTCTGGCATGTTTCTGTTTGGCCTTCAGAGGCTGTTTGCTGTCAGCCTTCCTCTCAGGTGTCCTGTCCTCCCAAACCACAGACTTGGTGCTTTCACAGGGGTTCCTGTCACTGAGAAATCACGCCGCTCTGGGACGGGGGCGGGGGTCCTCTGAATATGAAGCAGTCTGGACCTGTTGGCTCAGATTTGATTTTTCTTTGCAACTTTCCTCAACCCTTGGCTCTCTGGTGCAGGAGCCCGCTGTGGGCAGACCTTGGGTAGAGAGCGGGGAATTGGACTGGTAGCCTCCGGCCAGAATGCCCGTCTAAGCAGAATTTCCCATACATGGGCAACCAAAGGACATTGGGGATGTGGAGGGGTGCTGCCATCCAGCTAGCTCCTGAGCCCGCTGCCCTCCCAGAGCCTCATAGCCGTGGAGTGTTATATGAGGTCAGATTGAAGTGCTTCCTGTCAGTGGTGGGGTTGCCCTCTTCAGGTGCACAGTCCAGTGGGCAGAGGACTGTAAAGAGGTGGGAATGAGGCGGGCGACTTCAGAGAACAGGAAACACAGCCCAGGTGAGCTGGTCCCAGGTGAGGTTGGAAGGGGGCAGGGACTTGAGAGAGGAGGTACCAGTAATGTGATGGGAGAGGTGGCCAGTGGCCACGTCACTCCCATCTAGGTAAGGAGTCAGGTGATGGAGAATCAGCGGGGCTTCCTGGAAGAGGCAGCTTCTCATCAGTTAGGACTATTTTTTTTTTTTAAGATTTTATTTATTATTTGACAGAGAGAGACACAGCAAGAGAGGGAACGCAAGCAGGAGAGTGGGAGAGGGAGAAGCAGACTTCCCACGGAGCAGGGAGCCCAATGTGGGGCTTGATCCCAGGACTCTGGGATCATGACCTGAGCCAAAGGTAGATGCTTAACGACTGAGCCACCCAGGTGCCCCTAGTTAGGACTTTAAAAATGGAAGGAGTCTTAGAGACAGGAGAGAAGGCATCTGTGTTCCAGGAGGCAGGGGCTCTGGGCTTTTAGGTGGATCAGGGGGTGACCTTAGCTTGTCGTGGTTGGGGTATCCGTGGCCCCTCCTCGAGACTCGTGCCTGGGTGCCCAGCCTCTTCTGTGGTAGGCTGTGCTCACGGCGTTTCATATAGATGTATCGGTGCCTTCTCCGAGCCAAGCAGGGTTTCCAAGCTGCATCTCCGGTCTCTTTCTGAAGGGCTACTCTTCTGTCAGCTCTGCCATCGCTACCTGATGAGTTTGCGGAGCGCCCTGTCGTCTTCGCGTGTGTGCAGAAGCCCCGATGTTCTGCCACCCTGACCGTGGCCCGGCCGCTGGCAGCCACCGCACAGCACACGAGTACCGATGCGGAGCCAGGCGGGCTTGGGGACTTCATTCCATCTGTCTGTGGCTTGGGTGTTTCCTTTTATAACTTTTCATCTGAAGTTGACTTCCCCAGTTGTGTGACCTGCAGCCGTCCTGCCTCATCCCCACGATGAGAAGACAGAACACAGGGGGTCAATATATACCCAGGCGTTTTAGCCCGACCGCGAGTCCCAGGAGTCATCTGTTCCTGGAGCAATTGCTGGCGTCTCCGTCGTTGGTAAAAACCATCTGTCCAGCCAGGGTGCCAGCTGGGATTAGGCCCAGCTCAGAGTGCCCTGGTCCGCAGGCCTCGCTCCTTCCACCTGTCCTGGGAGGAGGCAGAAGGAGCTTACAGCCTGCGCCCTGCCACTGCCACCCCTAAGTCTGGGGCTGCCCAGATTCCTCACTTTCCCAGGATGTGCCCTGGGCCAAGCCACAGTCAGCGGGAGGGCGAGAGAGAAGTCCTGTCTGATTCTTCCCAGGTTAACAGCACCACGCCACGGGCAAGGGTCTGCATGAAGGAGACTGGTGGGCCCCCTTGGTATTTGCGCAGGGCTCTGTAGTGTTCCCGGAGCTTTGACCTCCTGTCAGCCCTGAGCCGTGGGTATTATGTGGAGTTCCAGAAGGCTCAGGGCAAAGCCGGCCCTCCACCTCAGGTCTCTGGCGTCTGGGCCAGTGTGGCTAACTCAGAGTAGTCCTGGGCGGCTGCCTTGCTTTAAACTTGGGCTCTTGGCCTGGCGTCCAGGAGCAGGTAAGGTCCTCCTGACCACCTGCTTACAGGGTGTGAGATGCGGGCCCATGCTTGCTGGGGGGAGGTTTGGGGTTTGCAGCCCCCCTCCAAGTGCCAGCCTCAGTCTCCAGCAGACACCCATGCTCATTATCAATCAGCCCCTCGTCTCCTGGCACCCTGACACCCAGCTAGCCTCTGAAAATGAGGAAACAAGCCAGAGGAGTGCAGGGACAGCCTCTGGAGTTAGGTTGGACTTGACTCTTTGGGACTCCTGCCTGGCTTGGACACACACACACGCATGTACCCCCTGGCATCCCTGACATACGCACCTGCTGCCTGGCACCGGGCTGGGCCTGGTGGTTGCTGGATGTCTCGGATGGCTCTGTCCCTTCCTCTTACAGTCTTCAGGGTGACAGAAGGGCCAGCAGGGCGGCAGGAGCACAGAAGGTCATCCGTGCTGCCTGACCCCTCCTTAGCTCTCCTGCTCTGCTGGCTCTCAGTGCCCATTGGGGCCCACTTCCTCCCCCAGATTCTGAGATCAAACAGGGAACCGGGGAACCATGGATGAAAGCGGTTCTGTTAAATCGTTTCTGCTTCCTTTGGGGGGAACTTGGCATCTTAAGAGAAATCCAGGATTTATAATTGAATTTGAGCCAACATTCCATTTCATTGACATGGAAACTGGGAGGGACCCCAGAGGAGCCTGCCTGGGACCTTAGGCCACTCCCCCCCCCCGCCCCCCACGGGGAGGGTACTCAGCCCCTGGCTCCTGGCCGGAAGTGCCTGTGAGGAGAAGTCCCTGCTTGTGGCAGTGCTGGCCAGCCTGCCCTCTCTCCGCACCATGCACCTGGAGCGGGGGCCAGGCAGGAGCTCCTGGTTGCCCCATCTCCTAGGACTGCTGAGTCACCCTGTAGGGAGGAACAAGGCACTTCCCTCAAACCAAGGGGCCTGAGGCCGGCTCTGTAGCTTAGGGGTACTGGGACCAGAGTGACAAGAAATGGTACCTTGCAACCGCATGTGTCTGCTTGGCCCCTCGCCGTCCCTCTGTGGCCTCGTGTGCGCGGATCTCACCCAGCCTTCAGGGCCCCTGTGCCATGCCCTGGGGGTGAGGAGAGGCTTCATCTCCAGCCTGCCCTTCAGGGGGGAGGACCCGCGAGAGTCTGCCCTTCAGTGGGCCTTGGGCCAGCCGGTCAGATGGTGTCCGTCAGACCCATACAGTGTGCTGGCTTGGGCCAGAAAGCAAGACACGTGGGGTGCCCACACGCCGGGAGCTGGCCGTTGGCCGGAGGCAAACACGGGCTCCGGGGTGTGCGCGCCAGGCAGGGTTAGAACAGAAAGCACTCTGAGCGGCCTGGGGGACCCCAGCAGGAAGTCACACTGAAGCCGAGGCCTCTAACTCCACACAGGTATTAGGCTGGGCTGGTGGAGAGGGGAGCAGGCCTGGGGCCGCAGTGCAAAGACAGGGCAGGTGCCAGGAGAGGGTGGCAGGCCCCAACTTGTCTCGTGGAAGGTTCTGGATAGGAGGCAGGAGCGAGGCTCGGGGGGAGACCTGGGCACAGGCTACCTGGGATCCTGGGGAGAACGAGGAGTGTCCGAGCCAGGGTGGGGGCAGGCCTGGTTCGGGTATGTGGAGGACTGCAGAGGCACGTGCGGCCCTCGCCACGGATCCCGGGGTGCAGTAGGCCTCAACAGGCAAGTGATGTGACAGTTGCAGGAGGAGTGGGTGGAGCAGGCCCTAGCCATCCATGAGTCCATGAGGAAAAGTTCTTCTGAGCTGAAGGGGGGGCAGCTGTCATGATGTCTGGGCGGTGGGAGCCTGTCCCCTCCAGGACTCAGACTGGCACCGCACAAGCAGAGGTCAGGGTTTCTCGACCAGGTGTCCACTGCATCCCTGTGCTGTGGCGGGGACAGCAACACACACCTCGTCATTTGGCCCCTCACTGCACCGTGACAGTCACCGGGTGACAGCCCCGTCTGCCTCGCCACTTCCTTCTAAAGTCCCTTCTTTCCAGTGGCCAGTGCCTGCTTTGCCCAGTGCCCTTGCCGTGGCCAGCTCAGACTTTCGGATGAAGCCAGACGGTGACTTTGAGGCATTCTCCTGTTTGAGAGTTTTCCCCCGGCATTCAAACAGTGTGCCAGGCATGGCAGTGGCTGCTGGGACTTCACGTGGCATTTGGCTCGCCGTCTTCCAGACAGCACAGCGTTTCTCTCCCCGTGCCAGCCCAGTGTCCGCTTCTTCATCTCGAGGAGCCGGGAGCCAACAGCCCCGGGCTGCATTTGTGCCGGGACGTGGGAGGCTTGAGCCAGCCCGAGATGGGACATCAACGACCAGCCCTGCAGGTGGCAGAAGACCCCGGGGGTTTCGGCGGCAAGAGGCCAGGTCCGACCAAGGCCCCCCTGCCCGGCTCCTCTCCACGGCTTTCCTGGCTCTGTCCCCAGACGACAGCAGCCCCACTCTGGTGGGGAGACCAGCAGGTGGCGCGGCCCTGCAGTCTGGGGGACCTCCAGCTTCCGCTTCTGAGCCGGCATCGCAGCTACCGCCGCCTTCTGCGAACGCTCCAACACTTGGGGTTTCAGAGGCCACGGTCCTCCGGCCCCGGAACTGGGGTCCCAAGGAGGCCCTGACGTGCTGCGTGCGGGGCTGTGTCTGGGTGCAGGACTGCCTGCCGGGGCCTGTTCGGCTGGTCGCAGCAGCACCCGGCCGGGAGTTTTCAGGTGGCACATAACTTCACAGACTCTTCTGCTCCATCATTGCCGCCGCGCCCTTCCACCGAGCTCCTTTTTAGAAAACAGTTGGGATGGCTTCGAGGAGAGGAAGTGTGCGCCCTGAGGCGTGAAGGGTACCAGCAAATCTGGGGCAATTTCAGAATTCCCGGTATGCCTCAGGAAGTTCCAGCTTGTCCAAACCCTGCCCTCCGTGGGGTTTAACCAAGGGGGGTGGTGACTGATTCTCTCAGTCATCTCACAAATACTTATGGAGGACCTGTGACCGACCAAGTGTCTAGCTTGGTGCCAAGAGCTTTCTGTCTTTTACTAACTACGTCTCCGTCACATCCTTGGGTTCCTCCCAGGAGGTGTGTGAAGGTCTCTTAGGGCACAGGCTCTGCTTCACGGCACCTCTTCCTCACCCCCCAGAGCCGTGGGCTAGCCCTCAGGTCCCGTGGCCTTTGCTCACAGAGCCACGGGGGAGCTCCGCCCCGGGCGGCAAGCAGCTCATCCTCGAGCAACTCACGAGGGCCTGGACTTTGGAAATTTCCCCAAGTATCCTGGTGACACAAGGGACCGCTGAGGGTTTCTGGGTAGGGATGGACACATCAAGGGAAGGAGGGTGGGGGCAGCCAGTGCACCACACACATCACCTCCCCGGAAGCGTGCTCAGCTCAACCTGCCTTTCCAGAAACAGTCCGTTAGCCAAAGAGTGCAGCTGCTCTGCCAGCGACCCCTAAGGTGGGGGGCTCAGGAGCATGGGGCGAGGAGGGAGCGCTGTGGGAAGGCCCGCAGCCTCATATTCAGCGGGGCAGCAGAGAAATCTCGGCTCTGCTCATGCCTTGGACTCTGGGTCACAAGACAGAAAACCATAATGGAAACTAGAGGGCTTTGTGCTGCAGCATTTGGCTCCAAGCCTTCCAGATGTTAGGAGGCAGCAGGGAGGGCGGGTGGAGTTGGAAGGGATCTGGAGGGAGTGTGTCTGTCGTCCGACCCCATCCCTTCCCCTCCCAGCCCTGTGCGGACACCCTGGCTCAGGAATTTCTCAGCTCTGCCCAGGATCATCACTGTTGCCTCTTGGGGCCTGCCATGTCCAGGCATTGTGCACCCGGCATTCTGAAACCTCTCTGCAGTCCTTAGAGGCCCTTGCGGGCCCCAGGTTCCCCTCGCATCCTACTGCTGCCCTCCCCCAGCACAGGACCCAATGCAGCGGGACTGCCAAGTCCGACAGGTCTGGGCATAGCACCCATGCCTCTCACCCCTCAATTTCTTCATCTGTGAAATGGGCCGGCTGGTCCCTGTGCCCTCATGTATGTACCTACACAGTGCCTGGCCCGTGGTCAGCCAGGAATAGTAGCCCTTGGGCCCCAAACCTGCCTCTCCCCCAGAACTCTGTCTGCCCACCTGGCCTGGCCCTGCCAGTTGGGACCCTACCCTTCAGGTCCAGCTCAGCGCCAGCTCTGGGGCTCGTCCAAGTCAGGGCCATGGCCCGCTCCCCTTTGGGCATGTTTATACCTCCCTTGTGACTCTGGCCGTGCTCTTGTCTGCATTGCTGTTACATTGGACAGTCTCATCTCCGCTGCCGGAGGGCTGCTCCCCAAGGCCGGGACAGGCTCTCATGCTCCTTCCAGATCCCCTCCTGCTTTTAGACACCATTCATCGCGTAATGTGGTTGTTAAGCGGCTGCCGGCCTGTTGACCCCCATCTGACAGCCATTGCTAACTGGAGGCAACCGTGCTCACACCCGAGAGCCAGGAGGCCCCAGTCACTGGCCCAGCTCCTCAGGGTGGCTCGTGTAGGGCCATGGCCAGAGTGCCTGGGCCCTGACCCTCGAGGCCCCCCTTACCCTGGGGCCCCAGTGTCGGCCACCTGTTCTGTGCCGTTCACACCAGCTCCCCAACAGTGCCGACAGGCAGTTTGTCCCCTCTGTGCCTGGGGCAGGAAAGGTCATCCCGGCACCCACAGATGGGCAGGGAGAAGTCAGCCATGCAGATGCAGGAGGAGGGGAAGCCTGGGCTAAGAGAGATCAGGTGACCTCTGGTGTTACCCTGGGAGGTGGTCCTGGCGCGTTGTGAGTGGCTCCCAAACACAAGGTGACTGGACAAGGTGCAGGACACAAGTAGGGCACATGTGGCACCCATCTGGGACATGGCAGCCCTGCTCATCTCCCCTCCTCCCCCTGTTCCCCTCATCCCCCCTCCCCCTCTCCCTCCTCATCCTTCTCCTCCCCCCGCTTGTTTTCTGTTAAACCCTATGTCTCCAGAGCAGATCATCTGCCCAGGTCACTGAGCCTGCAGATTGGCCCCTTCATTTTCCGAGTCACATGTGTCGATCGGGTTCCCTTGTGGAGATGATTCAGTTGGAGGCCTGCTGTTGGCTTCTTCCTGCCCCACAGGATTCGCACGGCTTTCCCAGCTGCCACCAAGTGGCCGCCGCGGACGTGCCCACCAGTGCAGGCACTGTCATCCATTCGCCCCTGTGAAAGCAGCTTCTCCTGCCTTTCCATGTCCCACTCGATGCCCGAGCGGCTACCCTGCTGGCTTGCATTCCTTTTGTGGGACCCTGTACTGCGTACGCCCTTTCTCTCCCAACTGTCAGATTCCCAGCTTCTCTCCAGGGATGCCAGAGGTCTGGAACGGTGACACCAGTCTTTGAAAGAGTAGCCCCTCCCCCAAACGGTCTGTGTTATTAATGCCACTGGCCAACTCTTGTGCCTGGAAGTCACATGGGTGTTCTGGGGTGAAGATCCGGCTCTGCTCCAGGCTCGCTTACCTCCCAGGTGCCCAGTTTGCAGAGGGTGCCATCAGCTGCCGCGGCTCCACTGCTCATAGACGTGGGAGCCTGTGGCAGGCCGTGGTCTGCCCGATGCAGTCACGTGTGGACACATCATTCCCAGTGGGATCATTCAAAGGCCAGGTGGGATCTGGGCCTCCTGCTCCTTCCCCGGCAGCCCCCACCTCTGCAGTCTGAACTTGGGGCACTCAGAGCCACAGGTCCGTCATGTTCTGGAGTGCCTGCCGCTCGGGCTGGGGGCAGAGCATGCTTTTCCCAAAAGTCAAAAGTTGTACGGGGGTAACGTCAGTCAGACCAAGCGTGTGGCATGAATCCATCTGTGCAGTTTCCCAAGGAGGTGCCATCAGCCAGGAGAGAGGGAACTTCCCGCCCGCTGGATTAAGGTGCTGGCACTGAACCCACCCAAGGGGAACCCCGGAGCAGTAGATCGTGGCACAGGCCAGCAGGACCTCCATAAGGCCACTGAGGCAGACAGACTCAGGAGCCTCGCTGCTCTGGGGGCCACAGAGCAGACGCACTCGTGCAGCAGGCACTCGGTGGCCTGGGTGCTCACACACAGCTGCCTGGCCTCCCCTAGGAAAGATCCCCCGCTCTTGGCCCTTCGTGGACGCAGTCACTGAGCACCACCCTGAAGCCCATCGTGTGGGCAGCGCCAGGCCAGGGGGGCGAGGAGCTCAGGAGCCTGTCTCACAAGGAGCTGGGACGCGTCCAGTGGGCCATGGGGAGCTCATCTCCAGAGGCCACTCCCAGGTCCCACTGAGTGGCAGTCTCCTCCGCAGCCCTGGGTCTCACGTGATGGGGCCCACTTGGGCACAGAGTGGCACCTGAGCTGGGGCAGGGTTCTGGAGCAGGTGCCGGCCCGGACAGGGCTTCTCGTGGGCCCCGGGGAGCCGCTGGCCAGGCTTTCACAGTGGTGGCCTTTGTGGTTTCAGGGCTGGTGTTTTAGGCTCTGATGCAGTCGGGTGGGGCCCGGGCACTGTCGCGGTCCTGCAGGTGGTGCTGGTCACCACTCTCTCTGCCTCTCATCCGGGAGGTGCTGCAGCCACGCAGGCCTCAGCCAGTGGGGAACCGGCCTTCTGCGCCATGAGCCTGTGGGAGTCCCTGGCCGTTCTCGGGTGTGGAGAGGAAGAGCGGGGACCCCGCCAGGCACCGTGTCCACTTCTTCCTGCCCCGTGTGGGAGCACGATGGGGCTGTAGTGAGCTCTGACAGAGGGCGTGTGGCAGGGCAGCTTTGGGCGTGGGGCAGGTTCTGCAGGTGGAGGAGTTATTTCCATGGTGGTGTCTGCTGCTCTCGTTGGGTCTGAAAATGTGTGTGCCTTTCTCCCAAGCAGGATGGAAATGTTCGGATTGTAGCCTTCCGTACGGGCAGGGCCCTTTGGGGCCCTCCTGCCCCCTCCACCCAGGTAGCATCCCAGCCGCTGAGCCTCCACGGCTGGCTGCTCAGTGACAGGAGGCCCTGGTCCCTAGAAACACGGGCTTCTCCTACCCAGAGGTGTGTCCAGCTGCAGCTGTCCCCACGGACCACTCTGGTCCCTCTCCGCCGGACACAGTCTGCACCCTGGGGAGCCCCACACTCAGAGCTGCGGCCCTTCATTGCTATAATTGGCACGTGACTTCTTAAATTTTCCCTTTTTCCTTTTGGCCTCTTGTCATCCTTTTATCTATTTGTGCCAGTTCCAAGACTGAGCCTTGAAGAGAAAGGACCTTGAACAGTGAACCGATATCTGAGGGACTTGAGTCCGGGGTTACCAGGTGGGGGGGCGGAGGGAGACTGGTAGGGACCCCACATGGCCTCCTGTGTGCCTAGGTGCAGGGACGGCCTGGGGAGGAGGGGACGCACCACTCATTCCCCCAGTAGGCTGCAGGGTCTGCTGGTGCCCCTCCCATTAGGGGAAGGATGTGCTGCGCCCTGGGAGACCTGTCCCTATCTGCCCCACACCGTGTCCTCCTGCACTGAGTAGGCCGTCAGTCCTGGGGCCCCGGAAGGTGTGGTTTTGAGCACCTACGCTTCAGCTCCCTCCCAGTTCACCAGAAGAGTCCTGTCTCACGTCAGGCAGTGAACTCATTTCCCTCTCTGGCAACCACCGAATCTGAGAACGTCCTGTTTTACCGTCATCAAAAGAAGTGAAACTGTCCCATGAAGTAAAGTGGAACATTCCATCAAAGGCCCCGGGGAGTGACCAGGGTCTTTCCTTATGGAGTGCCTAGCAGGAGCAGGAGGGCAGCCCCTGCCCATCCTGCAGGGTCCCCTAGAGGACAGCACATGGCCCAAGCCCCTGCAGGTGGTGACAGTCACCAGGCAGATCCCACACCAGCCCTTCTTCCTTCCTGCCCCCCCACTGCAGTGATCTCAGTGCTCACCTGCACCGCAGGCCCCTCCTGACTCCCAGGCTCAGCCAAGTAGAAACCCCTGACCCACTGGAGCACAGCCCTGTCTCCTCTGCATCCTGGGTGGGGGTGGGAGGGGCATAGAGCGTGGACTGGGTCGTCTCCACATCCATTCAGTCGCAGGACCTCCTCCCCACCGCAGAAAACACCTGCTTATTGTCCAGAGGTGTCCAGGAAGAATGTATTTTGGGGAAGTGCGGGCCCCGAGGTTCCCAGGATTCCTTCCCAAAGAGGCAGGAATTCAGTGGGGAAAGGGAGGTGTGTGATCCCTGAGCAAAGAGGCTCTGACGAACCTCTTCCCCTCACCTGGAGCTGAACCGTGGCATCGCTGTCCGAGTGTGGGCACCTGAGCCCTGAGAGGACCTCACTCGGCTGTGGTTGGCCTGACACAGGTCTCTGAGGATGGTGGGCCCTTGAGGCAGGCCTGGCCAGGGAAGGCTTCCAGCAGGAGGTACCACCCCCCACCCTGGGTTCGAAGAAGGGTGTGGGTTTGGAAGCAGGGCCCCCCTCAGCCACCCACCTTGCCATCAGCGGCTCCCTTGGCAGTGAACATGGCTGGAGGCATAGCCGGACCTCCTTGTCTGAGGCTGACACTGACTTCCCTCCTTCTGTCCCCCAGCTGGTCAGTGAGAAGGTCGGAGGGGCCGAAGGGACCAAGCTTGATGAAGACTTCAAAGAGATGGAGAAGGTACAGGAGAGGGGGCGCGGCCCGCCTGATGCCCAGCAGTGTTCACCCCCACGGGCCACAGCCGCACTGCAGCAGGCTGCAGAGGGCTCACGAAGTGATGGATCCCCCAGCCCTGGGAGGTGGTGGGGCCGGGGGCAGAGCAAGGGCTGTCCAGGGACTCCTGGTTTGGCCTCTGGCGCCATGACAGTCGTAGAAGCCCACACCCCGCCTCTCTCGACAGAAGGTGGATGTAACCAGCAAGGCCGTGACGGAAGTGCTGGCCAGAACCATTGAGTACCTGCAGCCCAACCCAGGTATGGGCGCCGGCCGGCTGGAGGGGCCGCGCCGGCCAGGAGCCCGCCAGGTCACTGGGGCCGAAGAAGGGATGTGCGGGCTTAGAGAGCTGAAGGTCACAGGTGGCTGGGGTCCAAGGGCGTCCTCGGAGTCCTGCACTTCCTTTCCACCTCATCAGGCAGCCCTCGTTCTGTGTGGCAGCCCTAGTCTGAAATCACCCTTTCAGCTAATAGTCCCCGCCCCAAAGAGTGTCTTTTCCACCTAACTGACTCACTGGACCAGTGTGAATGCGGTGCCCCCCACCCTGTCTGCCAGGCCCCAGCTGCAGGCCCGCCTTTGGAGTATGGGGTGGGAGTCTCCTAGTCTGAGAGAGAGATGGGGCCTTCCCTGAGGGGAATCCAGATCCGAGTTCCCGCAGCAGGAGGTGATGGCTGTGGGACCCGCAGCAACACCAGCCAGGTCCACTCGAGGCCCGTGCCAGAGACAGACCTGGGCGGGCAGAGGCCAGTGCTCAGCTGCCCCCCACTTCTCTGGGGTGCTGCTCCCCAGGCCAAGGAAGGGAGCTTCTGTGATCAAAGCTGTGCTCCAGGACGAGGAGGCCCCGAGGGGTCCAGGGGAGCAGAGGCGGAAACCTGTGCAGGAGGCTCCTCGGAGCCTGGCCATCAGCAGACAGAGGAGAGGAGCCAAGGTTCCTTGGGCCAGGACAACACTTCATAAAAGAGGGTTTTGGGGAGAGGGAGGCAGCCCGCAGCGCTGGCCAGGCGCAGGCCTGGTTCTTGAGCAGGAGTAGCCGCAGGCCTACCCAGCCCGTTCTCTTCCAGCTTCACGGGCCAAGCTGACCATGCTCAACACGGTGTCCAAGATCCGAGGGCAGGTGAAGAACCCTGGCTACCCACAGTCAGAGGGCCTGCTGGGCGAATGCATGATCCGCCACGGGAAGGAGCTGGGCGGCGAGTCCAACTTCGGTGAGGGCTACGGAGGGCCAGAGTGTGTGGCACTGGAGGGTGGGAAGCCCCTTCTCTGCCACTGCTCCACAGTCCTCGACAGTGCCCGTGAGTCCCGTGGATGGGGGGCTGTTGAGAGTCCCAGAATGCCCTTCCATCCTCTGCGGGGACGGAGCGAGGAGTGGAGACTATTGCCTGTAGGGCCCAGGCCACTGGAACGCCTGACCTCAGGCCACAGCTAATGCTGAGGAAGCCATGGAGTAGGGGTGTGGGGGGTCTGAAACCTGTCATCACCAGCTCCTCCCGGCGCCTGGGGCTCAGATTCAGGCTCCAGGGACCCTTGTTCTGTCCTGAATTCTGGAGTCTGGGCCCTGGGGGGTGAGGGCAAGTCAGGAGTTGAGGGTATCTTGGGCCCCCAGGCCCCAGCCTCCTGTGACGACGTCTCCCCCACCCCCTGTCCAGGGGATGCCCTGCTGGATGCGGGGGAGTCCATGAAGCGCCTGGCAGAGGTCAAGGATTCTCTAGACATAGAGGTCAAGCAGAATTTCATTGACCCCCTGCAGAACTTGTGCGACAAAGACCTGAAGGAGATCCAGGTGCCACCCCTCCACCTGCCCACCCCCCCAGGCCCCCTCACAGCCCTGCCCCCCACATGTGGGCCCACCCGGAGTGCCCAGCCTCTTGAGCCCACAGCCCTGATGCCCCCCACCCCCACCCCAGCACCACCTGAAGAAGCTGGAGGGCCGCCGCCTGGACTTCGACTACAAGAAGAAGCGACAGGGCAGGATCCCCGACGAGGAGCTGCGCCAGGCTCTGGAGAAGTTTGAGGAGTCCAAGGAGGTGGCCGAGACGAGCATGCACAACCTCCTGGAGACCGATGTGCGTGCAGGTCCTCCCTGGGGGGGAACCCACCCAAAATTGGGGCCCGTGGGCGGAGTCCTACATGCCCCGCCCATAGTGGGCTCAGCCCTCCGCCCCCACCCCAGCCTGAAGGGGCAGCTGTGGGGCCCAGGGGGACTCCTCCCACGCAGTGCAGGGGCCAGGAGCATTCTGGCAAGACTTTCCTGAAGGACGCGGCCCTGGGGGAAGGGTCCAGGGCGGGCTGGTCTTCAGCGGCTGCTCTCCCGCAGATTGAGCAGGTGAGCCAGCTGTCGGCGCTGGTGGATGCACAGCTCGACTACCACCGGCAGGCTGTGCAGATCCTGGAGGAGCTGGCTGACAAGCTCAAGCGGCGGTGAGCCCTGGGCCCCGGCCTTCCCCATGGGAGCCCCGGCCTGCCTGCTGCTGCACCCAGGTGCCCTGGGAGCCCAGAACCGCTCCCGTGGATTCCTGGGCTGGGCCTCTGGGGCTTCTGAGACACCACCAGCAGCCCCCCTGACAGGCCCCAGGTCCCCGCCGGCCCAGCCCTACTTGGGGCCCCTGTCAGAGCAGGGGGCTGGCTTTTTATAAAGAACCCCAAGACTGCACGTGTAGGGCAGGGGCTCCGGGAGTGAGACTGGGTGGCCAGCCAAACGAGGTCTTTCAGAGCTCTGGGCTTGAGAGGGTGGGTTAACCAGGGCAGGGCAGATGGGGCTCCCCTCTGAGAGTCGTTCACTAGTCTGGGGCCGGGGGAGGACAGCCTTGGGCAGCCGTGTCCCCAGGTGCGGTGGCACGCCCCGGGGCTGCTGGGTTTGGCAGGACCTAGCCGGTCGGCAGCCCCTGAGAGGGGCCTGAGCTGGGGGGCAGGACCTAGCCGGTCGGCAGCCCCTGAGAAGGGCTGAGCTGGGGGAGCTGGCCAACTGGAGGCCCTTTGGTTCGACCCGCTGGGCCTCTGCGTCTGGGCCCGATCTCGGGCCCCTCCTCCCACCCCAAGTCCTGAGCAGCAGCAGTGACGGTGGAGATGGGGGTGTCCCTTCACCTTGGCGTGCACGGGCCTCAGGCCTGGCCGGCTGCTCACAGCTGTCCCTCCCGGCCTGCAGGATGCGGGAAGCCTCCTCTCGTCCCAAGCGGGAATACAAGCCCAAGCCTCGGGAGCCCTTCGACCTTGGGGAGCCTGAGCAGTCCAACGGGGGCTTCCCCTGTGCCACCGCCCCCAAAATCACACGTAAGGAGCGGGGAGGGGGCCACCCCCAGCCTGCCACTCCGTCCAGACTGCGGAGCCAGGCCCCCCCAACCCCCCCGGGGGAAGGGGCCCACCCCAAGGTTCTCAGCCCCCCTCTCTGCTTTGTCTGCAAGCAGCTTCGTCATCTTTCCGGTCCTCCGACAAGCCCATACGGACCCCCAGCAGGAACATGCGTGAGTGTCCCTGTGGGCACGGGCCCTGCCCTCACAAGCTCCCCACCTCCGTGTGAGACACTCCCTTGGAGTCTGTTCAGAAGGGCCTTCTCCTCCCCTTCCCTGGTAGAAGTGGACGCCCCTGACATCAGTCCTCTTGGCCCATCTGGGGCAGGGAAGGGGTTAGGCCCTGGGGCCTGCACGGCACAGCACGGCCTCGAGGTCTGGGCTCCCCATCCGCATGAGCGTCTTCCGTGAACACCAAGGGTGTCCCAACAGCCTCTAGGCTCTCTAAGGGACTGCCCAGTGGCTCCTGGTCATTCTGTCACTCAGATGCCAGTGGCCATCCCCAGCTCTTCCCGGGAGCATTTTGGTACCCACGGATGGAGCCCGTTTCCGTCCCTTGTCCCTTCTTTCTGATAAGGCTGTGGGGCCGCAGAGAAAGCAGCAGCTGTCCTTCAGGGGACACGGCCAGGCTGGGGCGGGGCAGGAAGGGGTCCAGGGTCTGAGCCGAGCTCCTGCCCCCAGCGCCCCTGGACCAGCCAAGCTGCAAAGCGCTGTACGATTTCGAGCCTGAGAACGCCGGGGAGCTGGGCTTCCACGAGGGCGACGTCATCACGCTGACCAACCAGATCGACGAGAACTGGTACGAGGGCATGCTGCACGGCCAGTCGGGCTTCTTTCCCCTCAGCTACGTGGAGGTGCTGGTGCCCCTGCCGCAGTGAGGGCGTCGCCCGGTCCCCATGCCTGCGTCCCACCTGCCTCTGCAGCCAGGGCTGAGCCCGCCAGCGCTCCTGGGGCTGGAGGGGTGGGGAGGCAGAGCCCCCTCCACGCAGCAGTCATGGGGATGGGGAGTATTTTTCTGTCCCGTCCTGTCCCCGCGGCTCCTGGACTGCAACTCCCCAGCTCCACGCGCCTGGGGGGGCTAACACTAAGGTGCTCTTAGAAACACTAACTTCCTCCCGCCCCTCCAGGAGCGGGTAACTCCAGCTGGCCCCCTCACTCACACACGTGTGTGTGCACACACACCTGCCCTGTCCCTCCTTCGTCCCCTCTATTCTGGGGTGCCCCCACCCCCGGGGAGACCTGCCCTTAACAGGATGAGCTGGCACATCTGTGCCTCTGGCTGTTCTGAGCAGG
This sequence comes from Spilogale gracilis, assembly GCA_004023965.1. Taxonomy (NCBI): domain Eukaryota; kingdom Metazoa; phylum Chordata; class Mammalia; order Carnivora; family Mephitidae; genus Spilogale; species Spilogale gracilis. The sequence continues at coordinate 71,505 of PITA01007229.1, forward strand.
ACCCCTGACCGAGACCCCGCCCTGCTTTCAAATTACCCCGCAGCACTTCTTCCCAACCCCAGGGCTCCCCAGGCCCCGGCATGCCCGTGATGCCGCCTCCCTGGGGAGACACAATCCTGGGGTCCTCAGGGTTCCCCTAAAGACTGGCCCTTTCATGAGCAGCCTTGGAGCAGGGCGCTCAGCCCGCACACAGGTGCCCTCCCCCCACCCTGCACCCTCTCCTCAGCTCCCCCGTGTAGGGTGCCCCACCCAGACAAGCACACAGACGTTTTTCTCCGGCACGAGCTGCCGCCACCAGCTGTGCACACACCACATATGTGTGCACCACGGACGGGACCACGGCAGTCTTCCAGCCTCTGCTCTGCTGAAGGTCAAATACAGAGGCTTTGCTGAATGTTCCCAGACCCCTGGCTGCTGGGAGCGCCCACTCCTAAGCCAGCCCCTGTCGCCGCTGATGACAGTGGCCCCGTCTCCCTACAGACCCCGGCAGGCAGCTGCCCTGACCAGCAGAGCCCTGCAGCCACTTCCTCTCTTGACTTGTCCAAATATTGGCTCAACTGGGGGACTTTGGGACTGGATCACATTCCCCTCCTCTGGTGACTCAGCAAAGCCCTGGGGACCCCAGGCTCTGCTCCTCCCTGCGGCCCCTCCCCCCACAACCATTGTAGGGGGAGGCGCCAACCTCCCAGAAGAGATGGGCAGCATAGCCTTGCTCACGGAGGGCAGATGAAAATGTAATGCTGATTTTTTTTTTTTTAAGTATTAAATATCTCTTTCTAGAGCCTCTTGCTTGGTTGTGGTGCAGGGTGGGTCTCTCCCCAGCTCCCCTGGACCCTCACAGCTCCCCGGAGGGGACCTGTGTCAGGGCAGGGCCCACTCCCGGGGAGGGTACCTGCCCCTCAGGAACCAGGGAGGGACAGCTGGGCCTCTGCCCAGCCACCAGCAGGGGCAGCATGTCCCCCAGAGCTCACGGCCCAGCCCTTGGAAGCCCACACCATGGCTGCACAGTAAGTGTCCCCTCCTGCACCGGCCAAGGGGCCACGCACCCCCAGACGGCCACCCACATGCCTGGTGACAAGTGCAGGGGTGCCCCCACCCACAGGTAAGACACACACCTCAGCTCTTTGCTTTTCCCCTTTATTATCTGTACCACAACAAAGGCCCCAAACCCATTCCTCCTCCGCCGGAACCACTGGGGGTTCAGAGGACGACCTCAGAGGCGATGCATCAGCTCCCTTGTTTAAGAAGGCTGTAGACCTGCTCCAGCACGTGGCCCAGGCCCTGGTCCTTCGGTGTCCTGCTGGCCAGGGAGATCTGAAACGAGCAGGTCTGGCGCCTCAGGGCTGGGCCCAGTGGTCCTGGCCTGCCCCTGCACCCCCATCCTGGCACAGGGGCTCTACTAACGAGGTACACAGTAATGTCCTAAAAATGAGGTTTTATTTTTAAAGGAAGACACCCACTCATGCAATGTTCTAGATTTGGGCTGAGGAAGGGGGTGCTTTCTGGGCATTCCACACCCTACTCTCTCCCCCACTGCCTCCCTGCCAGGCTCTCACACCCCCTGCGTGGGGAGCCGCCCCCCCACCGCAGCAGCACAGTGATGGGGTGGAGGGGACCTGTGGCAGCTCGAAGCTCTGGTCACTCTTTAGTTTGAACAAAACAAGCATGCAAAATTGCATTTCTTTACCCAGTGGCATTGAAAATGCTTTCTGGGGGCGCCTGGGCGGCTCAGTGGGTTAAAGCCTCTGCTTTCGGCTCAGGTCATGATCTCAGGGTCCTGGGATCTGGGATCGAGGCCCACATCGGGCTCTCTGCTCGGCAGGGAACCTGCCTCCTCCTCTCTCTCTGCCTGCCTCTCTGCCTACTTGTGATATCCCTCTCTGTCAAATAAACTCTTTTTAAAAAAAAAGAAAGAAAGAAAGAAAAAAGAAAATGCTTTCTGAGAAGGACTTGCAAGCCAGAAGTCACACACACACACACCCCTGCACACACACCCTGCGGCCACCGAGCCCTTATGTGTCCCCCTAAATGACTGTAGGGCCAGAGAGCTGCAGAAGCCCTTCAGGGCGCCAGCCGCTCTCCGCATGGCAGCTCTGCCAGTGCTGAGGGTCTAGCCCCAGTGCAGCCCCCGTGGCACTCCCCACAGGCGCCCAGGCTGTGAGATGGCCCAGCATACTTCTCTGCAGCCCTGGGTCCGCGGGCCTTTACGCCATCATCTAGCCTCTCAATGGGGATCCCTGTCACCATCACCACCTACCTGTGGCCGAACCAGACCCTGGCAGGTTTCATATCCAGCTCAAGTAATTTATACAGAACAATTTAGGGCAGCCCCATTTCTCAGGCTGCCCATGGATAGATCCTTGGGGTCCCCCCCCAGGAACTGTCTTCTTCAAGGGGCTTGCAGGAGGCCGGGGGCATGAATCTTACCTTCAGCTTGTCCAGGTATGTGTGCTCCTGGCTCCAGGGCTCCTGGAACCTCACGAGGTCTGGGGCACCCTTATAGAACTCCACCAGCAGCATCTGAAGGACGAGGGGCCAATGGGACCCCTGGCTCCGCCCTCCCCCACCAGGCGCTGGGGATACAGCAGCTAGCCACACCTTGCGCGGCTCCTAGTCCTAGACAGCACACAGCCGCCACCCAGGACCCCAAGACAGACCGCAAGGAGCGCCCCCCCAGGGGAAATAAGGGAGCTCGGTAGGAGGCCCCTGTGATTTGGAATGTCCCCATAGACCTACCCCCACCCCCTTGTGCAGCCTCGTCTGGAGCAACACTGGGTCGGCAATACCACAAGTGTGACCTACTAGCTGGTTTTAAAACAGCTGTTAGAACTTGGGCCCTAAAAACATTCATCTGGGCACCACCTTAAGTCACTTGTCTTCATTTGGACAACCAGTGGCACGTGCAGAGCCTGGAGGCCAGGCGGTGGGGGTGGGGAAGGGGGCAAGTAGGCAAGGATGGGACTTCAGTTTCCGTCTTGGAAGAGGAGTCTGGCCCCTGCCCTGACGGGGCGCATTCAGCCACCCCTGTGAGTCCTGCAGTATCACTACCCTCCAGCTGGGGCCAGAAAGCCCCACCCTCCCCTCCCTGGGGCCCTGCCCACTCCACCCGGGAGTGAGCTCACCATCTCATGCAGGATATCATTAGTCAGAAAGTTGTCCTGGACGTAGGCCATCTCCACGTCCATGGGGATCCCGTAGTCACTGGGCCTTTGCTGGCAGGGACAGAAGCCGCTCACCACCAGCCACCTCCAGCCCCCCAACCCCAGCAGGAGAAGCCGGGAATAACTGTCCGAGCCCCATTCTGAGCCCAGGACAGGTTCGGGAAGGAGGCCGTCGTCGCAACGAGGCAGCATGCTCCCCATGGAGCCCACACCTCTCCAGCATCCCTCACCATCCTGGCCATCGCCAGAACCTCAGAGTGCAAGGGTCACGTTCTCAGGTCACCTGCGACACTGAGGCCCCGCCCCCTCGGCGCCGGCCCCGCCTCCCCCCGCAGTCCCGCCTACCTCGGGCGGCGGCATCACCCAGAAGGGCGAGATCTTGGACTCTGGGCCGGGGTTGCCAGAGTAGTACGGGGCTGCGGGAGGACGGTGAGAGTGGGGGCTGGGCCCGGAGGGGTGGGCGGCCCAGGAGCGCCTCCCGCGCGCACGCTGGGCAGCCGCACTTACAGCAGAGCAGAGCCAGGCAGGGCTGGAAGCCATTGCTGGAGCCCTGCAGGCGCAGCTGGTAATCCATCTGCGAGTCGATGTCCTGCAGCGACGGCAGCGCAGGGCTGTGCGGGTGGCTGTGGTACCAGCCCACCAGGGACAGGCCTCGCAGGAGCAGGCTCTGGTAGATCTGGGGGTACAGCTGAGGCTGGGGCGGCGGGGTGCAGGCCCGGGGTTCTCCCAGCCCCGTGTGTGCCCACCTGCACTGCCTATGTGACTGCTGTGTACCAGGCCTGGGGACACAGCGGTGACCAAGGCAGACCCTGCCCCCACCCTCAATGAGGCCAGTGGAGGGGGCACAGGCAACAAACACATTTTTTAAAAATGCACCTGTCACCAGGCAAAGGCAGGAGTGTATCGGGGGCTCTGCGGTATCCCTAGCTCACGGAACAACTCCCGGCACACAGCAGGCGCCCAAATAGTTAAACAAGGAACTAGGGGGATGTGTGTGCACTTGAGCAGGACAGGCGTTGCCGGAGGCCTGAATCAAGTAGAGGCAAGTACTAGCCCGAGGAGCAAGAAAGATGTGGGCCAGAGGCCACGAGCCGTGCGCGGACCAGCAGCAGGCACATGCAAAGCCGCACTATTGGAATGCCAGCTGATACGCATTGGCTGTCACACTGGGCCGTCCCTGCACAGCTGGAGAGGGACGGGCGTTCAGAAGGAAGGAGGGCGGGCCACCTGTGCCCAGAGGAAGGATGACCGTGGGGTCACACACATACATTTACACATTTGTTGAACTAGGACATCGTGCCAGCCACCAGGACACAGTAGCCAGGACAGCTGTGTGTCCCCCACCCCCCAGAACACCCTGACCCCATGTGTCCCCTCACCTCCTCTTCCATGGTGGCGGCCATATCCACGTCCCCCAACCGGCTCCGACAGGGGAAGGCTCTCAGCACCGTAAGCACTGCGCAGAGGTGGGGAGAAGGTGTAGACATCAACCCCGGCCCCAAGCACCCCCCTGCCCACCTGGCCCCAAATACCCACTCTGGCTGTTGATGTCCCAGCGGCCCCCCAGGTACCCCACGACCTCGCTGCGAGTCAGGTGGCTGTGGAAGTCCTGGGGAGGGGATGGACATCGGAAGAGCAGCTCAGGCTGCAGCCCAGCCCCAAATGTCTATCCTCAGGGCCAGAGCCCCTGCAATGTGCAGGGACCACTCCACCCGCCTCCTTCATTCAAACCTTGAGTGCCGACTGTTTACCAGCAGTAAACAAAGCACACAAGGTCCCTGCCCTCATACAGCTAACACTCCAGGGACCCCTCCCAGGTGCCCCAGCCACCTGCCCAGGCCTGGCCCTTGGCCTGCAAGGGACAGGGTGGCAGCGGGGCACGCACCAGCAGGAACAGCACGTTGCTTGAGACCGCCACGTTGAAAGGCTGGAATTTGTTGATCGCAGCGAAGGACGTTACTTCCACCAGGGTGTGGGGGTTCCTGTCGGAGCCAGAGGGTCCCACAGCTTCAGGAGCTAGCTCCCCAGGCCTCCAGAGCCAGCTCTGAGCATGGGAGGCCTTGTGCCCACCTGCTCGGGCTTCCCCCACTCCCACAGAGCACATGTACACGGGGGAGGGGGAAGGGGGGGACACAGGGTGTGTCTGACCTGGCAGAGTCACGACTGCCCAACATACAGTAACGCACAGGCACCCGGATCTTGTTTTCCACCCGCTTCGCGGGGGGCACGGCCTCTGCACAGTGTGGGGTAATTGAAAAAAAGGCAGCATCAATCTCTCCCAGCCCAGAACCAGAAAATAAAAGCCCAGGCAGCCCAAGAAAGAAAAACCTCCAGAGGCAGCTTGAAAAATCAGGCCGCAGAACAGAGATCGGGTGGCAGGTTAACAAATCAGAAAAAGGACATTAAATAAATGCCACATGAAGGGCTTAGAAAATCAGGTGAGGACCTCAGAAACCAGGCAGGGGGCCAAAGGAATCAGGCAATGAGGCAAAGAAGTCCTATAGGGGAGCGTGGGAATCAGGCAGCATGGGAAAGAAATTAGGCAGCGAGGCTAGGAGTCAGCCAGGCATCTTGGGAGCCCTGGGAAAAAGGCCAGATCTGTCCATGGCCACGTCTCTCCCCCGAGTTGTGCCCACCTCCTGTGCCACCTCCTCGCCTCCCCTAAGCCTCTCACCTGCATGGGCAGGCTCCAAGGGTCCCTTAGTGGGTGGTCTCCGACTCTTGTCCTCCGTCGAGACCCCCGCTAGAACCTCCTCCTCTTCTTCCTCCATCATCAGCTCCTCCTCCTCCCCTTCACTGGCCGGGCTCTGGGGGTGGGGGGTGGGGGTCGATCGCAGGACCCTCAGCTGGGTGCCACCCACCCAGGCCGACCTTCCGCTGGCCGCAGCCTTAGGTTCCTGCCATTGCCCCATATGTCCACTAGAGGGAGGGAGTGAGCAGAGGCGGCCTATGGTTCTGTTGTAACTCAGGTTTGAGCGCCTTGCAGACCCGACCAAGCTTGCCTCTGCTTTTTACAAGCTGTGTGGCCTCCAGCAAGTGCCCTAACCTCCCCGAGCTCTATCCTCCTCATTTGTAAAACCACAGTGACCTCCAGCTGCATAGAGACAGTATCAGGGTGAAATAAGGTAATGCTCGGAAAGCAATTAGCATGCCTCCTGTCAATGCACTCATTGGGCAAGCCAGTTTACAGGGATCATTTTATCAGATTCTCTCCTGATCTCCCCTTAACTGCCACTGCTGGGGTGACTTCCCAGTGTCCAAATCCAACGGTCATAGTCTCTTTCCTCATCCCACCCTCCCCGTCGTGTCTCACTGGCCCTCCTCCTGGGAA
>PITA01007229.1:78096-93448 GCA_004023965.1 Spilogale gracilis
TCCCCCTTTTATGGTGGGACAATGCCCACAGTCCTCTCTCCAGCCTGGCCCTCCTCTGAGCTCGACTGGGGGTCCAGCTGACCTGCATCTCTTTGCGGGGGGGGGGGGGGGCTCCGGGGCATCTCACACTCAGCTCAGCCACGCTGCACCCGACCTTCCCCACACCTGCTCCTCCCCAATCCCCATATCTCTGATGATGGCACCTCCAGCCATCTACTTGCTCAGAGCTAAATAGCCCTTAACACCAACATCTCATGCAGCAGCAAATCCCATGAGATCCACTTTCAAAATTAGCCAAAACCTGCCCACTTCTAACCCCATGCATTGTCAGGCTGGTCCACCCTATCATCTCTCACGGGGACCAGTTCAGTCTCCTGGATACTGGTCCCCAGCTTCCACCTTCACCCCACCCCCCAGTCTGTACTGCATACAGCAACCACCAGAGGGCGCTGGGCATGGGCACATGCCCATCTGTCCATCACGTCTGTCCATCCTCTGCCCACAGCTCTCCAGGGTTCCCACTCACCTCAGGGGAAAAGCCCAAGCCCTCCCTGCCTGTTTCCAGACTGCCCAGGCCCTATAGATCTCAGACCTGCCAGCATGTATGCCATACATATATGATACATACGGGTACTGTGATCATCTTCATTTTACATACAAAGACTTAGGACCCAGAGAGGGTCCTTGGTTAGGTCCACCCGGATGGTGAATATGCAAAGATCTATTATTATCATAGCATTGGAAACGTTCCCAGATCTGGTCCCTGCCACTGTCCCCAATTCCCTCAGCTCCCTAAGATACGTGAGCCTCCAGCTGTATGAGCTGATCATGGCTCCGCAAGCGCTGTGTTGCTTTCTACCAATGTGGCTTGGCTGTGCCATCCCCTCCCGCCAAAAACTCTTCACATCGCTCTCACGAACTCCTGCTCCTCCCACAGGGCCCCAGCTCCAACGCCCTCACTCCGGGCACTCCTTATCCAACAGAGAGTCAGGGAGAGCTTGCTCCAGGGGGCTCCAGGACGCACCTCATCAGCAGCAGCCGTGGGAATGTGGAGTTGGTGTCGCCGGAGCCAGGCTGCCTTGTACTTGTCCAATTTCTGGCCCTTGTACTTGACAGAGGCCCAGCCGCAGCCGGACTTCTTGGCCGGGTTCACCAGCTTTTTGCAGTGGGTGGCCCAGGCGCTGGGAGAGTTGAACACCTGCCCGGTTTCCTGCCACACGATCCTCCCGTCGGGCTGCAGGTCTCCCAGGAACTTCTTCCCCTGTGGTAACAGTGGCCTGGCTGGGCCCGGACCTGGGACCCACCAAGACACCTCCAGGAAGTCCTCCCTGACCCCCTACTGCTCCCCAGGGCTTGGTGCCCACTTCTACCTACAGCATCCCTCCCAGGAAGCCTTGTGGCTTAGGTGCCTCCCAGTACCTGCGTGTAAATTATCACAGTCCGACTGAAAATGCCCAGCTGTCTCCACCTCTCACTGGACTGTGAGCCCCCAAAGGGCAGGGACGGGGTCTGCCGGATCCCTAACACACAGCGCACAGCGGGGCACTGGCAGACGCTCCATTCATAAACTGCCCCCACGCACAGACCCAAAACAACAGCCGCAAACCTGTAAAGCACTCATGGGACAGCAGGCACCCGGCTGGGCGCTGGTGTTCATTTAATCCTCATACAACTCCGTGAGAAAAAAAAAAAAATCCCATTTTATACATGAGGACACTAGGCTATGGAGAGGCTGAGCAAGGTCCCACAGCCAGGAAAGCGGTGGCGTCCTCTTCTGATCTGTTTCTCCTTTGTGCAATGGGGTGTTCGGTTAACGAAGCCCTCCAGCCCAGAGGGTCTCCTGCGGGGTCTGGATGCTCCGTGTTTCGGCTTTCCCTTCCTACACCCGTGTTCGGCCGGCGGCCAGGGAGCTCTGGACCTCAGTTTCCCCCTCCTGCCCCAGCCGGGAAGGGAGGAGGATAGGGGCGCTCACCAGGTAGTAGATGGACAGCACCCCGGCGCCCGGCTCTAACAGCGCGTCTTTGAGGAGCACCCTCAGCGTGACCGCGCGCCTGGTGAGCGCGCCCCCCGGCCCGCCGCAGCCCGCGGGCCCGACCCCGGCCCCGCAGCCTCCACCGCCTCCGCCTCCTCCTCCGCCGCCGCCGCCGCCGCCACCGCGCGCGCCGCCCACTCCAGCCGGCCGCTCGGGGTCCTCGGCCTCCGCCTCGTCCTCATCCTCGTCCGGCACCTCCTCGCCCGCGCCGCCCGCCGGGGACAGGGGCTCCGGAGCTGCGGGCAGCGACAGGCTGCACGGGTCCGCGCGCCCCAGGCAGCCCCAGCCAGCGCGCTGGATGCCTCCCCCCCAGCCCCGCCCCGCCAGTCCCGCGGTACCTGCCATGGCCGCTCCGCCCAGCGCCCCGGGCCCCCTGCGCCCTGAGCGCTCCGCGCGCCGCCCGCCCTTTCTTCCCGGCACGTGACACGGCTCCGCCCCGAAGGGGAGGTGCCCCAGCCTGGGGGCGGCACGGGGCCCGGCCTGCCCGGGCGAGTGGGGAAACTGAGGCCTCTCGCCTACGCGCGGACAGAGAGGGAGCCGGGCGACTCAGCCTTCCGGGACCCTTCGGAAAACGGAGGCCCCGGGACTTCCGCTTTCGGGGAACCAGTGCTTCCACTCGAGGCGACCGGTTACTGGATGGAGGCCTGGAGCTGGGGGCTTACGGGGGACTCAACTCACTGGGACGAGTCGGGAAACTGGAGGGGCCGGAAATCTCGGTCGTTGAGACCAGGGGAGAAACTGCCCGGAGAACGGGCCACAGCGCCCCGGGGCCGCAAGCCTGAACGGGGAGGGGGCCTCGCGCACGGCTCTAAAGCGTCCCAGCCAGACGTCAGTCTCTAAAGAGTTAACTTCCAGCCCCAGAACTGATTCCACGGTTGGACCGGAGCCCAACAGCCAATTATACGAAGGTCATTTAAACTTTAACCAATAGGCAGCCGCCGCTTGATTTCCTCCCAGCCAATCAGTGTTAAACTGCTGCTTCCGCCAAACCGTCACCCTCGACCAATCAGCAGGAGCTCCTGGGGCTCGGGTATCCATTCAGCTGTAGAGTTTGGTCCCCGCCAGCCAATCATATTCTGGGTCAAACACGCGCCCACGGTCTGGCGCCCCCCCCCCCCGCTCCCCACACCCCATTCCGCTGGAAGTTAGGAGGCGGAGCGGGGCTGCGAGTCCGCTGGGCGGCTGCATCCCCGTCCTTTGTCCCCAGTCCCTGTCCCGGGACCTTTGCTCCGAAGCGCAGGGACACTTCCCAAAACGGAGAGTCCGCAGCCCTTGGCAGGGCTGGAAATCCGGGGTGGAGGGCCCTTAGCCTGCGGGGAGCCGTGGGCTGGGCCCTGCCGCCGACGGGTTTACTTCGCCGCGTCTGCAGTGGAGGGGACGGGACCTTGGGGGTGGGGGCGGGATGTTGAGGGAGGGTGGTCTGGAGTCCGACCCGACCGGCCTCTGGTCCTGCCCCACCACTTCCCAGCCTGTGACTTTGGCCAAGTGGCACCTCGTCTGTAGGGACAATAATAGTATCTACTTCAGGGCTGTTGCAGGACAGGGCTTAACATCTAATAAGAACTGGATAAATTTTTTGACATCCACGCCTCCTTTTGAAATTGAATTTCTAATATTAAGACTCCCCAAAAAGAAATCTTCAAGTCCAGATGGAGGATTGTACCAAAGTTTCAAAGAAGAAATTCACACCACTTTTTTTTTTTTTTTTAAGATTTTATTTATTTGACAGGGAGAAACACAGCCAGAGAGGGAACACAAGTAGGGGGAGTGAGAGAGGGAGAAGCAGGCTTCCCAGGGAGCAGCGAACCTTAAGTGGGACTCAATCTGGGTGTCTGGTTTCCTGATCTGAGCGAAGGCAGTCGCTTTACCAACTGAGCCACCCAGGCACCCCTACACCACTTTTAAATAATCTCTTCCAGAAAGCTGAAGAGAAAACACTTCCCAATTCATCTTGTGAAGCTAGTGTCACCCTGATAGCAACACCAGATAAGGATAATACCAAAAAAAAGGAAAGAAAGAAAGAAAGAAAGAAAGAAAGAAAGAAAGAAAGAAAGAGAAAACTTATAGACTATATTCTTCATGAGTAAATACAAAAAAAAAAAAAAAATCCTTAACAAAATATTAGGAAATAGGGCGCCTGAGTGGCTCATTTGGTTAAGCATCTGCCTTGGGCTCAGGTCATGATCTCCAGGTCCTGGGATCAAGCCCTTAGTCAGGCTCCCTCTTTAGTGTGGAGTCTGCTTCTCCCTCTCCCTCTGTCGGCCCCCACCCCTTGCGTGCTCTCTCTCTGTGTCTCAAGTAAATAAAATCTTTTAAAAATATATTAGGAAATAGAATTTGGCAATACATAAAAAGAATTATACACAATGATCAAGTGGAGTTTACTCCAGGGATGCAGGCTGGTTCAGTATTCAAAAATCACTGTTATCCACCATATTTAATAGGCTGTGGTAGGTAGAATAATGGTTCCCTAAAGATGTTCACATCCTAATCCCCAGGACCTATGAGTATGTTAGGTTACATGGCAAAGGGGATTTAAGTTGTAGATGGAATTTATTGTCAATCAACTGACTTTAAAGAAATTATCCTGGGGGCGCCTGGGTGGCTCAGTTGGTTAAGCGACAGCCTTCGGCTCAGGTCATGATCCGGGAGACCTGGAATCGAGTCCCACATCGGGCTTCCTGCTCGGTAGGAAACCTGCTTCTCCCTCTCTCACTCTCCCTGTTTGTGTTCCCTCTCTAGTTGAGGTTTCTCTCTGTCAAATAAATAAATAAAATCTTTTAAAAAAAAAGAAATTATCCTGGATTATCTGGGTGAACCCAAAGTCATCATAGGGTCACCTAAAAACGGAAGAGAGAAGTGACAGTGGAAGAAATTGAGAATGATGTGATAGAAGTATTGTACTTGCATTGCTGGATTTGTAGATGGAGAAAGAAAGATGGAGAAAGGGAACCGTGAGCCAAGGAATGCAAGAAGCTTCAGAAGCTGGAAAAGGCAGGGAATAGGATTCATCTTTTGAGCCTCCAGCCCTGCCAACACCTTGATTTCACCTTTGTGAGATCCACATAGGACTTGTGCAGCGCTGTAGGGTAACACATCTGTGTTGTTTTAAGCCTCTGCATTTACAATAATTTGTCAGAGCAGTCACAGAAAACTAATACAGAAACTAAAGAAGAAAGGTCGAAAGCACATTTCAACTGATGCAGGAAAAACATATGACAAAATTCAACACCCATGCATGATACAAACTTGCAGCAAACTAGAAACAGACAGAAAAGATTTTCAGTTAACTTTTTACTTAATGGAGAAAGACTACACATTTCCCCTGTAACGGAACAGGGCACCCATATCTACCACAGTCCTGGAAATTCTAGCCAGTGCAATAAGGCAAGAAAAGGAAATGAAAGGCATAGAAATTGGGAAGGAAGAAATAAAACTAGCCCCATTTGTAGATGGTATGATGGTCTTCATAGAAAATACCAAGAAATGGGGCGCCTGGGTGGCTCAGTTGGTTAAGTGACTGCCTTTGGCTCAGGTCATGATCCTGGAGACCTGGGATAGAGCCCCACATCGGGCTTCCCGCTCGGCAGGAGGCCTGCTTCTCCCTCTCTTAGTCCCTCTGCTTGTGTTCCCTCTCTAGCTGTGTTTCTCTCTGTCAAATAAATAAAATCTTAAAAAAAAAGAAAAGAAAAGAAAATGCCAAGAAATGTACAGGAATGCCTCATGCTAATGTGCTTCACTTTATTGTACTTCACTAATGTTGCATTTTTTATAAAGATTTTATTTATTTATTTATTTGACAGAGAGAAACACAGTTAGAGAGGGAACACAAGCAGGGGGAGTGAGAGAGGGAGAAGCAGGCTTCCCGCAGAGCAGGGAACCCGATGTGGGGCTCGATCCCGGGTCTCCGGGATCATGACCTGAGCCGAAGGCAGTCGCTTAACCAACTGAGCCACCCAGGCGCCCAATATTGCATTTTTTAAAAATAAATTAAAGTTTTGTGGCAACCCTGCATCAAGTGGGACCATTTTTCCAACACCATTTGCTCACTTCGCATCTGTGTCACATTTTGGTAATTCTTATAATATTCAAATATTTTCCATCATGATTATATACTTATGGTGACTTAAGGGAAAAGGGCAAATTAGTAACAGTACCAGGAGTTTGGGAAGAGTTGACTCATGGATGATGTTGAGAGAGAGAGACCAACCAAGAAATAGACTCTTAACCATAGAGAACACACTGATGGTTACCAGAGAGGTAGGGAGAACTGGGTGATGGGGATGAAGGAGGGCACTTGTCATGATGAGCACTAGGTGTTGTATGGTAGCGTTGAATTACTATATTGTACACCTGTAACTAATATAACCTGTATATTAATTAACTGAAATTTAAATAAACAAAGTTTTTTTTTTCTAGTACAATCTATCCCCCAGGGTAGGGCTCAAAGTCATGACCCCAAGACCAAGATTTGCATCTTCTACTGAGGAGCCAGCCAGGTGCCCCATAAATAAAACTTTTTGAAAAGGAGCACTGGGTGGCTCAGTCAGTTAAGTGGCTGCCTTTGGCTCAGGTCATGATCCCAGCATCCTGAGATCGAGCCCCAAGTCTGGCTCCCTGCTCAGTGGGAAGCCTGCTTCTCCCTCTCTCACTCCCTCTGCTTGTGTTCTCTCTCTCACTGTGTCTTCCTCTGTCAAATAATAAAGTCTTTGAAAAAAATAAATAAGAAAGAAAAATACAATGCCATTTATAACTGCTCAAAAAAAAAAAAAAAGAAAGAAAGAAATGCTTAGATGTAAGCCTAACAAAACAGGTACAGGACTTGTATGAGAAAACCATACTTTGCTGATGAACAAAATCAAGGATTTAAATAAGTGAAGAGACAGACCATGTCCATGGATAAGACTTAACACAATGGGACCTGGTCAGTGGAGCTTGTGATTCTTGATCTCCCGGTTGTAGATTCCAGCCCCATGCAGGATGTAGAGATTACTTAAAATAAAAGAAAAAAAAAAGAAGACGACGACGACGAAGAAGAAGAAGAAGAAGAAGAAGAAGAAGAAGAAGAAGAAGAAGAAAAAGAAGAAGAAGAAGAAGAAGAAGAAGAAGAAAAAGAAGAAGAAGAAGAAGAAGAAGAAGAAGAAGAAGAAGAAGAAGAAAAAGAAGAAGAAGAAGAAGAAGAAGAAGAAGAAGAAGAAGAAGAAAGAAAGAAAGAAAGAAAGAAAGAAAGAAAGAAAGAAAGAAAGAAAGAAAGAAAGACTCAACATAGTAAAGATCTTCCCCAGTTGATATACAGGTACACTTCCTATCAAAATCCCGGCAAGATTTCTTGATAGTTTAGGCAAGTTTGGCCTAAAGTGCAGGCCGCCCAAAGGGCATTCAAGACCTTCATGCTCTGATCCTGTTGTCCTCTCTTGACACAGCCCTTGCTCCTCCCTTTCTCACATCCAGACCTTTGCTTAGGCAGGTCCCTCCTCCTGGTGAGTCCTCTGTCCAGTCTCCGCCCTGCACTGAAAGCCTCCCAGTAGCTCCCCCCTCCACAACTCCTGCAGGCCTCCCGGATGTCCTGGGGAGACCAGAGAGGCTGCGATTTCCCTAGGACAAGCCAGGCCCCAGCACCCGCCCAGAGCTGGCAGAGGAGGGAGCTGGGGAGCTGACAGAAGAGGAAATTCCCTGGGAACCTGTTTCTCTGCTTCCTGGCCCAGCTGGGGCACCCACTGGAGGGAGAGGCTGGGCCATGGCCTCAGCCCTATGCCCACCGCGGGGCCCCAAACACAAGGGTTCTCTACCCTCACACTACTATGAGAGCTTTCTGGAGAAGAAAGGACCCCAAGACCAGGTAAGGCAGCGGGGCAGGGAGCTGGCACCGCTGGGCTCCTGGGTGGCTGGAAGCACTTCTCTGAGCCTAGAACCTGCATCTGGCCGAGGGGGCAGAGTGCTACTAGATCGAGCAGGGCATGTGCTGGGGCTGGAAAAAGTTCTGTCCACCAGCAGGCTGCTTTGTCTTTCTCCAAGCCACTCCCTGCCTGTCTCCCTGGGTCTCCCTCCTGCTGTGTGTGTCTCTTTGGATACAGGCAGGATCAAGGCCTTCCACCAGGAAATGGGAAACTTATGGACTCCCATGGGCTGGACACCCCCGCCCCTAAGTGACTATGACCCTCAGCGGCAGGAGTCAAGGCCAGGACAGGTGACATGTAGGGACAGTGCAAAGTGAGGGGGCCACATCTGGTAGGACCACATACTACTTCCCCGAAGCCCCATCTTTCCCTCCTCACCGCTCACACTCATCTCCTGCTACAACCCCAAACACCCACCCACTCTTTCCCTGCCCACCCCCAGAGCCACCATCACTGCCGTTCCCTCTTCCCTTCCTTGCGTCTCCAAGTGTCCACATCCTCCCCAGCCTAGACAGCACTGAGACCACAGGGGCTCAGGAAGGCCTGGCCGCAGAGTGCAAGACCCAGGTTCATATCCCTGCTCTACGCCTCCCTGACTCCCAGGCCTTGGACAAGTGACTCTGTCTTTGTGCCTCAGTTTTCTCTAGTCCAAAATGGGTACACTAGAGTCCTAGTCATGGTTACAAGAGAGGGGTAGCCCTCCGTGGTCGGCAGCCACCAGTGCTGGTGCTTTACTGGAATTCATGCACCCAATTCTCACAACATCTTTGGAGGTAGGTACACCTCTATGGCCATTTTATAGGTGGGGAAACTGAGGCACAGAGCGCTTAAATACCATGTGTGGTGGTGTATAGTGGGTCCGTGAGGAGGCAGGTCTGACCATGTTGAGTTTAATCACTTATTGCTCTGTTCCCAGTGCCTGGCACATAGTAGGTCCTCAGTAAATGTTAAATGTGTGTCTTTATCTACGGACAGATGGGTGTCTGGGTGGATATGTGGATGAATAGATGGATAGACAGACGAACAGGGAGGCAAATGGATGGAGAGGTGGGTTGATGAGTGGATGCTAGCTGTCAATATGAGAACTATCCTCATGATCATTATGGACTCATTATAGTACCTTCTCCTTCAGGAAATCTTCCAAGATTCCCACTTGGAGGGTCTTTCTCATCTCTGTGACCTCAAGGCTCAGGTTCTGTCCTTCCTGGGGTACTCATTTCTCTTCCCTGGAGGATTTTGGGTACCTATGTTTCCTTTTTCCTTTTAAGGTCTTATTTATTTGAGAGAGAGCATGAGGGGAGGTGGTGCAGAGGCAGAGCGAGAGAGAGAATCCTCAAGCAGACTCCCCACGGAGAGCAGAGCCCCCAGCGGAGTCCAATCTCGGGACCCCGAGATCATGACCTAAGCCAAAACCAAGAGTCGGGCGCTTCACCGACTGAGCCATCGAGGCGCCCCACATTTTAGTATCTATGCTTTCTATATTCTTCTGGAAGATAATCTATTACACAACAGGAGCCATGTTCCATTTATTATTTTGTCAGCAACACGACTGGTGCAGAGCAGGTGTTCGGGGAATATTCGCCAGGAAGAAAACCCTAGAAACTTACAGTCCTAGCTGTATCAGCCCCTTAGACCTGCAGAGAGTCAGGACATTTATAATTCAGAATCCTGGAGAGACATCCTGAATCTACAGTCCTTCTAGAGTCCAGAACCTTATAAAATCAAAAGATTGCAACAAATGTCTATGGGGTGGACGCGGAGAAGAGGGATGTACGTGCAAATGAGTAAACAGATGGGTGGGGGGGATGGTTAGTTCAAGTTCCCCCCAGAGCTCCTACCTCCGTCCACTGAGAGGTTGCTATGGATGCTTCATCTCATCTAAGTTCTCTTTGGTACTTTCTCAAAGGATAACGGGTCCCTTGGGGCGCCTGGGTGGCTCAGTCCTTAAGCGTCTGACTTCGGCTCAGGTCATGATCCCAGAGTCCCAGGATCGAGCCCCGCATCGGGTTCCCTGCCCAGCGGGAAGCCTGCTTCTCCCTCTCTCATTCCCCCTGCTGTGTTCCCTCTCTCGCTGTGTTTCTCTGTCAAATAAATAAATAAAATCTTAAAAAAAAAAAAAGAATAAGGGGTCACCAGGAGCTGGGCCATGGATGGGGAGGGCCTCCCAGAGAAAGCAACATTTGTTCTAAGACCCAAAGCAAGCGATGGAAACTGTGTGAAGATCTCGGGAAAGAGTATCTAGGCAGCAAGAACAGCCAGTGGAAAGGTCCTGAGACAAGAGTGGGTGTCATGGAGGTACCCAGAGTTCTCTCCTCACCTTCTGTTCTCTCCCTTTGCTCCCCAGGATTACAAGAAGTTTTGGGCAGGCCTCCAGGGTTGCACTCTCTATTTCTATAATAGCAATCGGGACTCCCAGGTAAGGATGGGGAGGAGGGCTCAAATGCTGGTCTCCCCGCCAAAACCTTGAACTCAAGGAGCAAGCAGAGAGTCGGGGGTGGGGGGTGGCCAAGCCAGAGGGCATGATGAGCCACAAGCCTGGCGGTCAGACTCCTGTTTCTGGATCCCCAGCACGTGGAGAAGTTAGGCCTAGGAGCATTTGTGAAACTCACGGACGAGGCGCCCTGGGGAAGGCCAAGAGACCCTGGCTTCTATTTCAGCCTGGTCCTCCGGAACCAAGAGATCAAGTTCAAGGTAGGCCATCCCTCCCTGCCACTCACCACTCACACACGCTAGACAGGGTTACATGGGGTCTGCCACTAGGAGACCTACTTCACTTTTCCAAGCCTTGGTTGCTACAACTGCAAAATGGGATAACACGCGTCAAGTAGTCTGAACAAGATGTGAGGCACACTGAGGGCTGCTGCCCACGTGCGATCCTTCAGCCAACGTTACCGGTCACGCACAGTGTCCCAGGCCCCCTCCTGGTCACACAGCCGTCAAGGAGACGGTCAAAAATCCCCTCGCTTGTGGAGTGTAGAGTCTGGTGGGGGGAGGCACACAGTACACAATATAAAGGTGTAAATGCCTGGAGTGTGAGGCGGTGGGAGATGCTAGAGAAAGGACAGGGAGGGGTTGGGGTACAGTGTCCCACGGGGTGACTAGGGAAGGCCTCGCCGAGGACCTGAAGAGCAGCCAGCAACTGGGCTCGGTCCGTTAAGCGTCTGCCATTGGCTCCGGTCATGATCCCGGGGTCCTGGGATGGAGCACTGATTTGGGCACCCTGCTCAGCAAGGGGCCTGCTTCCCCCTCTTTCTCTGCCTGTCTCTGTGCCTATTTGTGGTCTCTGTCTCTGTCAAATAAATTTAAAAAATCTTTTTTAAAAATTAAAAATAAAATAAAATATTTTTAATATTTTATTTATTTGACAGAGAGAAACACAGCCAGAGGGGGAACACAAGCAGGGGGAGTGAGAGAGGGAGAAGCAGGCTTCCCGCCGAGCGAGCAGGGAGCCCGATGTGGGACTCAATCCCGGGTCTCCGAGATCATGACCTTAGCCGAAGGCAGTTGCCCAACCAAATGAGCCACCCAGGCGCCCCAATAAAATATTTTTTTAAAAAATCGATGTAGGGGCACCTGGATGGCTCAGTCGTCGGGCGTCTGCCTTCTGCTCAGGTCATGATCCCGAAGTCCCTGCTCAGCCACAAGCCTGCTTCTGTTCCTGCTTGTGTTCCCTCTCTGGCTCTGTTTCTCTCTATCAAATAAATAAAAAAATCTTTAAAAAAACAAGTCGAGGGGCACCTGGGTGGCTCAGTTGATTAAGCAACTGCCTTCCGCTCAGGGCATGGTCCCGGAGACCCGGGATCAAGTCCCACATCGGGCTCCCTGTTCGGCGGGAAGCCTGCTTCTCCCTCTCTCACTCCCCCTGCTTGTGTTCCCTCTCTGGCTGTGTTTCTCTCTGTCAAATAAATAAATAAAATCTTTAAAAAAAAAACAAAAACAAGCCGATGTATAAAAAATAAAATAGACAAATAAAGGTTGACTCAGTGACATTACATGATAGCATCCCACATTCCTGAGGACTTCTGTTCAGACATCTTAAATTAACCCGTCCTTCCTCATTTAACCTTGAGAACGACTACTGTTCCTCATTCCCATTTCACAGATGAATGGGCCGAGGCTCATCAACACGGACTCTTTCTCTTTCCCTCCCCAGGTAGAGAGCCTGGAGTCTAGGGAGATGTGGAAAGGCTTCATCCTGACGGTGGTCGAGGTAAGAGCGGTCGCCTGCTCAGAACCCTCTTTCCTCTTTCCAGCCTACATCTTCGAACCTGCCCCCTCTCACACGGCCACGTCCCCTCCAAAGCCTCTTTGCTTCTGCCCTGGGGGCCGTGGAGCCCCCAGACTCGGCTCCCATCCTGGCTCGGCCCGCACTCGGGTGTCCATCGGTGACCCGGGCACAGGCCGCTGGAGCCCTGACCGACGGGCGTCCTCGGGCGCCCCATCGCCCCTCAGCTGCGCGTCCCGTCCACTCTGACCCTGCTCCCCGGACACCTGTACATGATGACCGAGGCCCTGGCCAAAGAGGAGGCGCGCCGCGCGCTCGAGCTGCCCTCGTGAGTGGCCCACCGGGCCGAGCGGCCCCGGGACCCCGGAGGACCGAGGCGCCGGGCAGGAGAGAGCGGGAGGACAGCGGGGTGTGCAAGGAGCTCTCGCGTCCGGGGGCGGGGCTCCGGGGGCGGGGTCTGCCCTGAGCGAGGGACGCGGCCCTCCCCAGCTGCTTCCTGAAGGTGAGCCGCCTGGAGGCGCAGCTGCTCCTGGAGCGCTATCCGGATTGCGGAAACCTGCTGCTGCGACCCAGCGGGGACGGCGGGGACGACGTGTCGATCACCACGCGCCAGACGTTCAATGGGTGCGCCTGCGCGGCGCCGGAGCCGGGGTGGGAGGCGGAGCGAGCGTGGGGGCGGAGTCAGAGCTGGGACGCGGGCGGGGGGAGGCTCTGGGGGCGGGGCCAGAACTCACGGAGCGTGGGGTCCTGAGGCTGGTCGGGCTCTGGGATGCGGAAGTATCAGTGCCTGGGGGCGGGGCTAGAGGCCCGGCAGGGCGGTGGATCCCCTTGGGGGAGGAGTTAGATCCTGGAGCCGGAACTGGACTCGAGGCGAGGTCAGACCTTTGGGTTAGGATGGGTGGGTCTGGGCATCCGGAACCGGGATGAAATCAAATCCAGGGGTGGTAACCAGCCCTTTGGGCGGAGTCAGGACCTGTGGGTGGAGTCAAGGCCCGGTCCTCCCCGTGGAGGTTGAATCAGGCTTTGGAGGAGGAGACACTTTGGGGGCGGATTGGAGCCTGACATTAAAGCTTCCTGTGGGATAATCCGGCGAAGGGTCGGGTCGGTTGCAGGTGGAGTCAGCACCCCCAGGGCGGAGCCAGAGGGAGGCGGGGCCTCCGGGGATGGAGCCCTGGTCTTCCTGGAGGCTGCAGTCAGTTGGGAGTCTGGTTCTCCGCAGAGAGCCGCGCCAGGGCGGGGCGTGGTCAGTGTGCAGGAAAGAGTTTAGGCCCTCCGTGGGGGCGGAGCCAGGACAAGGGGCGGGGTCCTCCCTGGTCGGAGCCCGCCCACCTACGCACCACTGCCCGCGCAGGACGTCGGTGGTCCGGCATTACAAGGTGAAGCATGAGGGTCCCAAGTATGTGATCGACGTGGAGGAGCAGGTGAGCTTTGGGCTGGGGTCCCGGGATGCGCAGTGGCGGGGTCTGCGCCCCTTCCGCAGCAGCCTTATTTGCCACGCCTATCCACCTCCAGTTCTCCTGTGCCTCACTCGACGCAGTGGTCAACTATTTCGTGTCACACACCAATAACGCGCTGGTGCCTTTCCTGCTGGACGAGGACTACGAGAAGGTTCTGGGTGGGTGCGGTCTCAGGGAACTCGGGGGGCCCAGTACCTGACTCTCCGGCTCCTGCCCCCACGGGTCACCCAAATGTCTCATCTCCTCTTGGACCGCTCTCTGTTCTAGGCCACGTGGAGGCGGATAAAGAGAATGGCGAGAATGTGTGGGTGGCGCGCTCAACCCCGTCCGCCCCGGGCCCAGGTGATGCCCCGCCCTGCGGCCACCGGTGGGCCACAGTGGGGAGAGACCTGGGACCCTCATGGCACCGCCCGTGTCCAGTCTTGTACCCAGAATTGCAAGGACCCAGAGATTACGCAGACCCTGCCCTCCGGGTGGTGGAGCTGGACAGCTCCCAGCCCTGTGAGGTTGAACCTGGGGCTGGAGGCAGCGGTGCCTAGACTCGGGGAGAGAAAGGGGGCAGACTAAGGGGAAGGTTTCCTGGAGGGTGTGTTTGCTTAAGGTATCAAAGGATTTCAGTAGCTAGAGATGGGCTTCACCCGGAGCAAAGAACTACCCAGAGAGGGCATCCGGGTGGCTGTTGGAATGGGAGGCGGTCCCATTCATGGAGCCGGAAGAAGAGGCTGGAAAGGTCTGTGGGGTGAGGAGTCTGGTTGTCCTGGGGCTGAGCAGATGCAGGGGGGGCCCCTTGTGCACACTGGGCACGTACATACACACACACATTGCACGCTCGTGAACGCAAACTGCATCCCTCTGCACCATCAGAAACTATGTAGCCGTGGGCTCCACCCATGTGTGAGTACAAGTGTCCCACAGTTCCAGTCCCGTGTCACACACCCAAACCACAACCACGTGTGTACACACGAATGCTCGCTTGCGGGTGCAAATTCAGACATTTCTTGGTACACGGGTGTGCACACTGGTACAGACAAGCACCTGGGCACATACTTCAGGATCCACGTGGTGCTGCGCTCGACACACACTTAGGTGCACACGTGTGCAAGCCCTTTACATACAGCCAACTCTGCAGGTTCGCTTAGTGTACGTTTTGATGACACAGGGACACACACCCGCACACATGCAGGGCCACATGCCTGAATCCCCGTGTGTATACGTACACCCACATTCCGGGGCACGAAGACCCACACCACGGTGTCCCTGCACGTGGGCCCAGACAAAAACTGCCATTTCCCACCAGGACCCCCAGCTGCCTTGGGTGGCCCCAAGAAGCTGCCTCCCCAGCCCATCTCACCTGTGGCAAGCCAGGACAGGTCACCCCCACTCCTGAACCAAGAGAACTATGTGATCCCCATTGGAGACGCCCCCGCTGCCAACTACGAGAACGAGAACAGGGATGGTAGGTGGGGAGGGAGCGGAGGGGAGATGGGGACCAGGGGAGGGGGCTAAAAGCCGGAGGTGACACACCACACCTTTGTCCCCGCAGTGCTTTCCCCCAGTCGGCGGGTCCCGCAGCCCAGGAAGTTGGCAAAGGCTCAAGCAAAGCCTCTAAAGCCGCACGTTGCCCCCAAGCCAGGTAGGGGGGTCCCACCTCCCCCTGGCCCTTCCCTCACCCAGCAGAGAGCCAGCCCAGACCTTCATCTCTCCATCTGCCTTCTCCTCCAGAGCCCAAAGGCCTCAATAG